>JASSUY010046785.1:0-17118 GCA_032466535.1 Forpus xanthops | reverse complement strand
TACCCCTTGTCCTCTCACTACAGTCCCTCATGAAGAGTCCCTCCCCAGCATCCCTATAGTTCCCCTTCAGATACTGGAAGGCTGCTATGAGGTCTCCACGCAGCCTTCTCTTCTCTAGGCTGAACATCCTATCTTCATATTTTATATATTTGAATATATATAGGATATATAGTGACTAAAATCTGCCAGGTTTAAATGAATAGGTAGAATAATTCTAGGAAGTACTCAAGAGTTCTGACATGGTGATCATTTATGGAGTACATCAATGATGATGAACTTTGGTATTTTAGGACAGTATGAGGTCTGTAGCATTTGCTGCTGTAAAGCCTGCTTGTCTTGAGCATGGGCCTGAATTTAAAAATGGTGTGTTCAGACTCAGAACAGCCATTTCTGAATGCACTTAAAAAGAAGCAATAAATAGTAGTTACCATTTGAAGAAAGTACATTGGAGCTATTAAAGAAAAGTGATGTAATCGAAGTATTACATCTTTGGTGGGCTGCAGTATTTCACCCTGAGTCACTATACTCAGAGTGAAATACTTTCCTGTACCTGTGATTACCTGCCTTTCCCATGATTGCCTTTACTCTCTCTCTTTTCTCACTTTTTCATGTTTACATTTTTCTTCCAGATTCCTGCAGCCCTGTCTCACTATTCTTCCTGCACTCAAAATTTGATAGCCTTTCATTCCCACTCTAGAGAAAAGACTGTCAGTCTGTAATTATGTGCAAAAGCTCCAGCACTCTTGATGCATGGCTTTCCATCACCTCTAGTCTCTGTGCACACTTGGCTGTAGCCCCTGTGCAGCTCATATTTCTTTGGCATCCTTTCTTTTATGCTGTTGAATATGGAGATAACTTTTCTTCTAGGTTAATACAGTGCATGTGATAATGCAAACTTCCTTATGTGTTCTTCTGGATGTGTAGTTTGCAGGTAGGGACTATTATGACAGTTTTCCTAGGCAAACATTAATGCCTCCTTTGGATCAAAATGCTACAGTTAGCCTGACCCAAAGGCAGGGTTCCCAAAATTGGGATGGAACTTATAGGAATAAAGTAGATTTTACATTGTGTTAAGAGATTAAACTCATGATGCTCAAAGCCATTGGTCTTGATCCAGGTGTTTCTTGATTAAGAGTTTGGAAAGAACATCTGTAAGCTGAAAACTTCTTATACAGGGAGAAGAATGCCATAGATTTGTGGAAGGTCTAACTTGAGTCAGAATATGAAATTCAATGACAGTTGTTCGAAAAAATGGAAAGACACTTTAAGAAGTACAACATTGAACAATGCACTTCTGCCAGTGCTCTAGTGTGCCTTTCTCACTTACTATATTACAAAATTAGTCCTACTTTTTTTTTCTCTTTTTCATGGCTTCAGGCTGTTACTGTAGTGCTGAAATCTCAACTGGAAAAACAGGAACCTATCTTTAGTTAGTGTCTAAAGGTATTGTGAGACTACTGTTTCTCCCTGTATTCTTGGGTCATGCTTGATGTGGCTTAGGTACCTGTTGCTTTACATCATTCACTCCTAATTGTTCTTTTTGAAGTCAGCATCAACACTAAATTGTTAATTTTGAGCAAATACCTGTAAACAAAGGAGTAGTGGCTCATGCTATCCCATCCCAGTACGGGAATGTACCTCCTCTCATGTGCTCTGTCATGTTTACCATCCTCCTGAACTTGCATGACTCCTGACACTTCATGGTCTGGATATCTTAAGATTTTCCCACACTTTAGTCAGAAAATCAGTGGATAATTAAAAGCAGGAAGCACTGCTCTTTTAAAATGAAAACAGGAATATATGTATCATACATATAAAGTAATGAAAGCGTTGAGCTTCTCTTTGAGGAGTATGCTGGAAGGGAAAAATGGCTCAAGTGGAGCAAGTTGCATCTTGTGTACCATGTTGGTCGTAGTTAGGGGACAGCCACAATACTATGTAATTCCAGGAGGAGTAAGAGCATTTCAGTTACAGATTGTGGTAGCTTAGAGAAAATCTGGTTTAAGAAAACCACAAGTTAATAAAGTTTAGAGATGGTAAAAGAAGTGATTTTGTAGGGCTTTTGGTAGTTAAAGTACCTTTCTTGCTGTATATGTACACTGTGGAGGCACAGGAGCACCTTTACTCCTGTTACATTTCTTCTATTCAAAGATTGTTTGGTCATTGAAAAGGATAAGTTGTACCAGGTAAAGACATTTCTTAGCTTACTTTCTCAGTAGATCGTAATTCAGAAAGTAAGGGATCTGAAAATCTCTCCAAGCTACATTCCAGTCCCTGCTTTGTTCCCAGGACTGTAAAGACTCTTGGTCATTGCTCAGGCATATGGTAGGATTAGTTAGAAACCTTGGAGAGTTTTTTCTTTGGAAATCTCTATATTAAGTGCAATTTTCACAAAACAGAAAATGAATCTTATAACATTTTGTATTTCAATGGGAAATTGAACTGTCAGGTTCCTGATGTTTTGACTGGAAAGTCTGTTAGTTGCTCACTTCACCTAGTAGAATGAGATCCTTACTATCTTCCAGGCAGGTGGCCAGCAGGTGGAAGCATAACATATACTTTATCTATCTGTCTGTCTGTCTATCTATCTAAAAGGATTTTTTTTAATTCCAAAATAAGTCGGGGGTTGAGGTTTATAAGTCTCATTTGCAGCCAGCTATTACTACAATCTTTCAAACTTTTATCCAAGCTTCAGTTTTATTTCCTAGCCTAGTGAAGGGCTGGATCTCAGTCTGTTGATCAATAGGCTCTCTTACTTAGAGAGAGATGGGTTCAGAAGTGGGTTGAGTATTCTGATTAGCCATATGGTTTGTGTTCATATTTTCAGGAACACAAATAGCTGTTTGTTATTGCCAGTGTTATGTGTGAACAATTAATTCTGTGACAGTGTATCTGCATTTATCGCATTATAAGTGTCAGGGCATTATAATAAAATGTTTCTGGTTTGCTTTGGAAAAGAATTCGTAATGTTTATCGGCATGGTCCTGATAGCCTTTTTTTTTTTTTTTTTTAATTATTATTTTTTGGGGAGTGAGAGAGGGACATGATCTAAACTGAGTGTTAACTCATGTAACGAAAGATTAGTCACCCTAAGTTTCAGAATTGGTATTTTATCATCTTCTTGAATAAATCGGTTTACAAAACCTACAGTAACAACAATAGTAATTTTGAACAAGGACCACTCATTTCCAAATGTCTGCAAGTGGTGTTCAAACTGCAGCTGCATATAGTCCTATGTTATATAGCTAGCCAGTGGTGTATTGTTACAGCTGTAATGAAATGGGACTTTTGGGTAACAGTAATTAAGCTTCTCTAATGAACAGAGATACGCAGTGAAGAGGATTTTTATTTAGCTCAAGTGACAAGGGAAATGTGGGCAGGCAAACTATTATGAGACTCACTCTTGCAAGATTTCTGGAATTGCTCCTTCCACTGGTTTCATGTGAAACATGTCATCTTTAGTAGTATGGTGTGGTTTAGGTCAGTATTATCTTCAAATAAAACATACAGCCTATAACCTAGTCCTGCAAGGTTACAAGATACCTTTTTTTCTTTCACCTTTTCCCTATAATGCCTTGACAGACCATTTCCAGTTGTAAGAACCAGTCAGCTGAGAGCACATAGATGTTTGCACTGAAGCACAAGCACTAGCATGGTGAGGATGTAATGCTGCTCCTGGCTTCATTACGTATTTGGAACAGAAAAGCAAGAGGCTTTTCCCTTTCTTCCCTCACTGAGTCATGAAATATCTCTGTTCACCTGATGCAGAAGAGAAAGCAAGTCCATTTAGAAAATTAAAATTATAATATTTAAATTTAAAACTGAAGTTTAAAAGTCAAGTGAAATTATAAATGTGTAGTTTCAACATTATGAATATAAAATAGATGCATTCTGATGAACTCTGAACAGACAGGTTTCACTCCCTGAAGAGCTACAGAAATAGGTCTCTTGCTGGCTTTTGCAAAAACTGATGGTTTCAAAAAAACCCTTTTATTTTAGATGCAGTTAACTTCTTGCTTTTTTTCCTGTTTGTTTCCAGTCTTCTAACAAAAGCTTGCAATTGGGAGGAACAGTTAGCTGAATAGTTCTTTGTACTTTAAATGACAGCAAAAATATATGCATTGTGTTCTGCAAACCTGCTGTTTGATTCTAAAGAGGCAAGCAATCCACTGCGTATAGCTGCATCTGTTGGTGCTCGGGGTGTGCAAAGTGCCCAGCCTAGCCAGGCAAGTCCCTAAATGCATTTTTGTTATGTCAGGGAGAACGCTCCAGCTGACTTTGGCAGCACTGTTTTGAAGTGAAATTGAGCTTTCAGACCAGATCATTCAGTCGTTGGCAGTATTTAAGCCTTTCATCCCTGAGGACAGGTAGGAAAGGCAAGATAATCAAAAAGTTCTTCATCTTAGCTCGACTTTGCTTCCTTTGCTGTCAGTTGCAAAGCTCCATTTCCACTGAAAGTCATGATGTTTCAGATTGTTTCTGCCAATGAGTAAAGCAAGATCTTCACTAATAAATGTTTTTTTCCTTTCCTCAGCTGTTTTCTCTTAAATATCTTAGCATGAGGATTTAATCACTTGACAAGGTCCACGAGAAACTGATGAAAATTCACCAACTCCATAGCTGAGAGGGCTCCCCCTATATAAATCACCCTTCCCTGCCACCTCTGTGCTCTGGCCACATGATTGTATGTTCAGAAGACATGGGAGCAATCCCTCATTTACGTCAGGAAGAAAGGCATCCACTAGTAATCCATGTTATCCTGCCCTGGCTAAACCTGCAGGGTCTAGATAGTTTCCTTTATTCTTCTTTCATGTCTGGGACCATTTTAGCATGGTGTTAATGGCCAGGCTTCAGTACTGAATTAATTCTTTCCAACAGAAGGCAGGAGGAAATGATCTCCTTTGAAAATCTATTCTGAAGCTCTCAGCAAACATTTCCATTTCACCCAGTATCCCCTTATTTGGGCACGTTATGCCAGTTTTCTCCTGCCTGGGCCAGGGAGCTCCCAAGGCTAGGGGTGGGTTCACACAGAATATGTGAAGATGGTTGGAAAGTGTGTGAGGAGAAAGAGCACCTGTGGAAGTCTGTCTCTGGTTTTCTGTTTAGTATTTCTTTGGCTAGAATTCACTTTGCAGTTGTCCACCAGTGAGCAGATGGGGATGTTTATAGTAAGGGTATTATAGTGAATCAGCCAGAATGACATTTTAAGATGAGAGCTGACAGGAAATGAGCAATATGAGATTTGTAGGGGAAAGTTTATAAGCCTTCAAACCCTTCACCTGTAGCAGACTCTGTGTGGAGTGAGGAGGATAGATATGTTTAAGCTGTGATTCAGAAAGGCAAGTGAAAAATCAAATGATCCCCAAACACATCGTTGTATAATTTTGAAATAGCTTTCCAGTGCTTCTAGCTCTGCTGGTTTTGACAACTGTGTGTATGTATTATTAAAACAAAATGTTTCTGCTTTTGGATTTCATTAAAGCATTCACAAGATTCTAAATCTGTCACTTGTGCTATTGCTAAATGCAATCCTGAATATATACACAAATGCTAAATTGTAAAGAATAATAAATGATTATGCTTATATTTCTTTAGCTAGAATTTCACCAACAGTGTTTTCATTTTAACATATTATGAGAGTAAATTTGCTAAGGTTTAGCCCATTTAAAGGGATCTGGGGCATCTAACAACTGTTTCTTTCTGTCCTGCTGTCCAGATTTCTAGTATGCTATAAATTTCTTGAACCCAGCTGGCAAATTTTTCAGTTGAGATGCAACTCTGCTTTTATTCTCTCACAACTTTTTTCTTTAAACAAATGCTTATTATCATTGCCCCATGATAATATCACATAGCAAAAATGTAGAGAAAATAAGATCCATATGTGTAGGCGTGTCCTGGTCTCTATTTGCACATGTCATACTTGAAATGTTTTTCATTCAGTATCTGTTGTTGTTTTGTTTGAGGGGGTTTGTATTTTGGGAAGAGAGTTTGATGGAGGGGGTGAAATTGTGATTTAGCACTTGAGAGCGGTCCATCTCAGTCAGTACAACAGCATCTTTCAAAAGAGAAGCATCAAAATCAGCACCAAGAAACAAAGTACAGTAAAATAAGCATGTAAACTCCTGCGCTAGCCAGCTGTTTCTGAGCATCCTTGCTGTACCCATAGGGAAAAAGGAGGTTAGCAGGAGAATGAGAATTTTTCTACTAAGACAAATCTTGCAGTTCCTGCTGTTCAGATTCCCCAATGTTTATTCTGTTTCTCATTAATTAGTCATTCAGTTAATCAGGTTACACAAAATGATCATCACTATTCCCTCTGTACAAATCAGCAGTCAGTGCTGCCTTTGTAACAAGGACATACTGCAGGCAGTCAGAACTGAGTGAAGAAGTGTAAGACATTTTTCATCCTGCTGGGATTTAATTCTCACTGACCTCTGCTGCTAGCTTCCTCTGTAGTACTTTCAAGGTGGGAACTTCAGAAAGCCTCAGTGCTGAATTAATTCTTTTCCCCACTATAATAGTAGTGAAATGCTCACTGACTTCGGTATATGTCCTATCCATTTTTGAGAAGCCCTTCTTTGAGTACTATGAGTATAGTTTGTCCAGGACAATCTGGTTGGTACACCCTGATGCACCTGTAACATACACTGCTTTGCAGGGTTTCTGGTGCCCTAAAACTTACTTGTAATAAATAGGGCTCAGGGCAGTCTTAAGAGCTGCAGGAGTATCTGATGCAAGAGACCAGACACTCTGTATGTGTCTGAATATGTACACTCTTGAAAATATGATCTATCCAGCAGATCCCAACAGCATTTGACCTTAATTGCGAGCAGTGAACATCTCAGTTTCACTGTTCAGAAAGAAGTCTGTGTGCTGGAAAAATAACACTATTGACTAGAACAATGTAGAGACACTTAGGGCTCCCAAATTTAATGCAACATCAGATACTCCTTTTAAAAGTAACATTGCTGAATTCCATATGTGAAAAGCTTTTTTTCCTTAGGAATATTTTGATTTTTTGATCAGAAATGTAATTTAGATTTTTCAAGACTGAGTATAAGCAAGTGTAACATGAGATGCAGGTCTGGAGAGCCTGGATTTGTTCCATAACTAGGTCATGTTTTTTCTTTTAGATCATACTTTTCCTATTTATGAATAGCATTACAGTAAATAGATAAATCAAACTGCAGTTTTCAAAATTGCAAGGGAGAATAGAATGTTCCTCTGGAACATGTTTGTAGCTCTGTTGTTACTGAACACAACGCACATTAGGTACACCCAGCAAGAGAGCAGTGTTGTTGTGTCACTCTGTAAATGTTTGATTTGGTTTTTTAATCTAAAGTTCTGCTGCAGGCTCCTTATTTGTACCTCAGCCATGAGAAGGTGAGTTGTGTCATTGATCTATTGCATGACACCTTAACCTTGCCACCTAGTGTATGATGGTGTGCTGGTTTTGGCAGGAGTAGAGTTAATTCTCTTCATAGCAGCTATGAAGCTATGTTTTGGATTTGTGCTGGAAATACTGTTGGTAATTCAGGGATGTTTTAGCTACAGATTGTGGGGATGGGCATGGAAGATGAATGTGTTCACTCAGTGAAGTTTTTGTAACCTGTTGCAAATTCTGGTATTATATTTGTGCCCAGTATTTCCAGTTGTAAGTTTTTGCAGCATTCAATAACTGCTCGTCCTAAATGGCTGGAGACACATTTTGCTCCCCCTCCTAGAAAATACCAAGGATATTCCACAGATGTAGTTGCCAGCATTGAGGTATATCGTGAGATTATTACTGTGTTTGTCATTTCCTTTTCTATATTGCAGTCATCTCTAAAAATAATGGATTTCTGCATCTCTGTCTTGCTTTTCTATCGCAAGTTATGGCCTTTGTACATGTTTTGTGTCAATAATTGCAGTAGGTTAAGGTTGTACTGAAGCAAAACAGAGTAACCTTTAGCTGTTTATTAAGAGATACTGTCTCAGGTGTAAGGTCATACATATAAATAGTCTTGGGAGAACAAAAGGAAATGAAGGTGGAACTGAACAGGGTATTAGTTTCATATTGAAAAGCAGTGATGTGTTTTTTGCAAACCATGAGATTCTGCTTTTTATTAGTTCTGTCTGAAACAGCTCTGCTGAATGCTGGTTATTAAAGTATAGTGTGATAGCAAGGTAGAACAGGAGATAGGTACAGTCAGCTTTACACTTCTTCCTATATGCTAATAGGAGCTAAGGCAAAGAATCCTACCTCTAAACTCTAGCTGTTTCAATCTTTGTTACACGGTTTATTTAGATAAGAAAATGTTTAATAGCTTTGGTAACCTTGTTGCCCTTTCTAACAAGGATGTTTTCGTCATTTTCTCCATGCAAAATAAAAAGGATACCAAATACATTGTTGAGAGATTTTTAATTACTGTTCATGCTAAATAATTGTCTATATTTTTCCTGAAGGTATCTGTGCCATTGAATGATCTCAGTAAAAATTACTTATTCTATCTGGTTAACGTTCATGAAAATACCTGTGACCACAACAATTAGAAAATGCCTTTGAAAATGCTCATGCCATTGGCTACACAATTTTGGTCTTAAAAATATAGATTACTTGATGCTTTGCATGTCTTATAGAGCCTTCATCAGCCATGAGCTATTTTGAGTGATCACAGAGGGGAAGAGAAGCCATATTTTCTTCATCTTGTGGGTAGGAGGAAAAGCAGCTCTGTGATTGCTGTGGCTCTTTTGCTTCTTCATTGGCACCCTTGACAGCACTGCTGCATATTACATTTGCATTGCTGTGCTCCAGGGAACTTTGTGCAGGGGACAGCACTGGTTTGGGTAATATACATTGCTCCAGCACCACATGAAGGGAAAGACAAGAATTCTGAAATTCAGTGTTTGTTCTCTATGGCTCCTTGAACAGCACTGTTGTGCACTTTTGTTGCAGCCTAGGGAAAAATCACAGGTGTAACCCTGCTGGCATCTACCTGAAGCAAAGGCTGCAACACACTGTTACGTGGGGTACTGTTGAGAGAAACAGAATATTCCCTCCTCTGTGGTGTACAGCTGCTGACCCAGTAATGAGTCAACTGTTGCAGCTCTCCCTGTGTAATCAGCTAATGCATCATTTCTGCAAATATTTGCAGCATTGAATTCACTGAATAAGGCTCTTAATGGTTGATCATCCTACATAAGAGTGGCTATACTGGCTCAGACTTGGGATCCATCTAGCCTCTTGTGCTACCTCCCACACTGCCCATAAGCAGATGTCCAGGGAGGAGCAGGAACAGGGCAGCAAGGTGTTTCCTTCAATTACCAATTTGTGACTACTTTCACAGGCTTTCCTGATATTGATGTGGCTTTCTCTTTTAGTAATGTCCAAAGCAATTGTCTTGTGTACTCCTTGCATGTGTGTAAGCTTTTTGTTTCCAAGGTATCATCTGGCAGAGTGCCAAATTGTTTCCTCTCATGTGAAGAACTGAGTCCTTTTGCTATAAGCATGGCTTTTACTAGTACCGTTTGAAGGTCACTTTTTTCTCTTTTTTTCTTTAACTGAAGGAGATGGTGAACAATCCATCTTCTCCGTATTACACATAACTGTATTTCTCTTTCAGAATCTCCCTATAAGCTACCATGATTCTTTTTTTCCTAATGAAATATTGTTACTGACATTTTCAGGCTTAATCACTGCACTGACAACAGCTTTTTTTTCTGTCAAAGCCCTGCATAGAGTCAGTGAGCAGTCATGTGTAACAGCTCTTCTCTTTAGGGGCACAAGGCCAAATACTTTGATGCAGTAGCATTCTGGTGAAGTTCAGAGCTGCCCCTACTTTATATCAGGAGGGAATCTGACTCCTTGTTTCTGCACGAATCTAATTATGCCTTAGTTAAGAAAAAGCTTCACGTTGATCAGGTTAGAGTTTGTTTTAATTAAGGTTGTCTTCTACATATAACATCTAACAAAATAGATTTGATGCTTTCTGGTAGCATTAAAACTGAAAATCCCACAGGCCAGTTTCCTTTGATTATGCAGTTTGTGAGGCCAAAAAGAGATTAATTGCTGAACCAAGTAGGAAAGAGAAGGTGAGCATGGCAGTAATAATGAGATTGTTACAAAGATGTCTTGGAATACCAAATTCATAGAATAGAATCATAGAATAGTTAGGGTTGGAAAGGACCTTAAGATCATGTAGTTCCAACCCCCCTGCTATGGGCAGGGACACCTCCCACTAAACCATGTCACCCAAGGCTATGTCTGGCAGTTGTAATTCACCTGGGGAAAGTACGGCTGAACTCTGGACAGAGAAAATAACAATAACTTCAAATTCTCAACAAAGAAATTTATCCTTAAAATAGGCCACAGTGGATGGCTTGTTTTTACTTTTTTTTTTCCTAACTCCTTCCTGGGATGATTATAATCTTTGCACTCTTGTGTTAGTGTGTTAGTGCGTTGCAAATACAAAAGACTGCAGATTCACTGAGCAGTTCAAGATGTCTGGGACCAGAGTTAGCTGAGGTTGAAACTTAACAATTTTTATGTCCATTCAACAATTTGTTGAAAACAATAAAAGCAAGGGTAGTGTCATATTCAGTGTGAACTTTGCATTCCAGCCAGATAAAAATGCATGATGCAAGTATGCTGTATGAAACCATCTTACTTATTAATGGCAATGGATAAAAGAACCAGTACAGTTCATTATAGAAAAACTATAATGAGTAACTGAAGCTGAACTACTGTAGCAAGTATTTTCTCATTCCATTGAAATTTACCAAAAATTTGCCAAGGTTCTCATCCTCAGCTAGTAGTGCTTGCTGTTAAGGATGTGGGAGATGAGGTCTTTTTGTGCTAGGGTTTTGTGCTTAGACTTTTCTACTGATGTTAGTCATCTCCCTAAAATTAATTCAAGTATGTAACTGAAAATGAATAATTGAAGACTCTCACACACTAATAATTCTGGTCAGTCTGTCTGTCTGTCCAAAGAGGTAAACATAAAGAGAAACAGCAGGGGGGTTGGAACTAGATGATCTTAAAGTCCTTTCCAACCCTAACTATTCTATGATTCTATGAAATAAGTGCAGGAAGAGTAATGGAGTAAGAGACTTTTCTAAGTATCTTTTACCCTGCCTGTGGTTTAGTCTGTCCTTTAGGGATGCCCTTGATAAAGCTAGGAGCTGGAGTACTCAACCACCTGTCTTTATTAGCATCTGTGCTTCTTGTCATAAAAAGATTATTCTTTTGAAGAATAAATAGATTGAAGTGTGTTCTAGGATGTACTAGTCTTTCTTCATCATAGGAATCCCCATAGCTAATTGGTTTAAAGCTTTTATTGAGGTGGAGTCTCACACACTGTAAAATCTGCATATTGTATGACTTGCAAAGAATCTGCCAGAGAGAATGATTTCTTTACCAGCACAGTAACCTTCCTAAGGAAGAGGATCTGTTTCTTGGGCTAGTATAATTCGTGTGATCTAGGTGTAAGAACACTGGGCAGGAATTTGAATAAAGGGGATTCTTTACTGGTTTAGGGTATGGACAAGCCAGCTGTGCCCTGTAGTGGTTTTTGATAATTATTACCATTTGTATCAGAGTCTTACCTATGGATTGTGTTTGAGGATCACTGCTGTGTTAACCCAAGCTAAAAGATGGCCTCAGGCTTTTTGAGTTGTTTGAGTGATCAAAAAAAGTTAGAAGTTTTGATACTGTGATAATAAATTTCATGGAAAATAACTTTCCATGATTTAAAATGGGGCAATAGAGGTTGTTGTTACTATTGTGTAAGGTTAGGAAGATCTGAAAGTCTCTAAATTTGCTACATTCACAGATGAAAGCAATGATTAGAAACTTTGCTTTATGCTGGCATACTTTTGACTAGACCATTTACCAATAAATATTGCCCATTAAAGTCAGGAAATTAAACGAACAGTCTCTGGTTTTCACCTTGATCTTCTGAATTCTTTCTTAGAAATCACTAAGGGAACTTACTTCAAAACCTAATTAACTTCAAAAACTAATTAACCTTACTTCAAAATCCTGTGTAGATGTTGACTCTTTACTTTGGCTCAAGTACTCCTGAGAATAGAAAATTTCCCTTAGTAAAAGTAGTGGAGCTATATAAGTGGTGGGACTTGGTGAGATGAGTGAGTACTCTAGTCTAGGCAGGTTTTAGAGAGATTTTGCTGCATCATTGAGAATTAGTAGATGGACATGGCAGTTTTTACAGGTGGGATCGTCTATTTGGGGAGTGTGGGATGGAGAGGTAGTTACTGGCAGCTGTTAACAGTAAGCAGGACTTGTGTAATATAAACAGTTAGGTCATGCTGATCATTGAGCACACACGGCAGAGCAAAACAAAGCTTGAGCTTGTTTTGTATCCAGTATGCTGTACTGGGCAGCTTTTTCTTCATGTGAGCATGGAAAGTATGCAATTGCTAATAAGCCTCACCCCTCATAGCATTCTCTGGAGGTCTGTAATAGTTTAGAAGAGGGATGCTCAGGTAGTATTTCTGCATGGGATACATTAGTAGTTTTATGGCTCCAAGTTGATTTATCCCAGCTGTAGTAGCCGTGTCATTAGTTTTAAAGGAAATCAGGCTTTAAAGCACAAGAGAGTTTGTACCATAGTTTCGTAAGTTTCACAAGCAACGCTAAAATGAATAAAGAAAAATCTCAAAGAATTCTCAAAATTCAGGGATGCACAGTAATATTTATATGTAATTACATAATAAAATTAATTTTTATGCAAGTATGAAAGTCTGTGTGATTGTATAATCTTAAACACAGGCAGACATCTGCTCTTTGAGTCTTTGAAAATGTGACTTGACTAAACATCATAATTTTAGTACTCCATGTGGAATGCAGGTGCCTGACTTGAAATACATTTGAAAATTACAACTTACATTTATTGTTTGGATTCCAATACCAGAGAGTCTGAGAGTGTTAGGGTTGGATTTCAGAAGATGTACAGATATTTAGTCTCTGCTATTAGAGTTAGGAATCAGTAGAACTGTAGTCAAAAATATAAATTTTTTTTTTTTTTTTTGAGCTGCAAGTTCACAGGATATTTAAAAGCCAAAATATATTCAAAAGTGTGCTTAGTTACTGAAGTGTGACAGTATTATCAGAAATGAGCACATGCACTTTCTGTATTTTAAAGGATCACATCAAACAGACTGCCTGTCCTTCAGGAGCTAATATGTAAGAATAAAATATTGACAACAGTGGATTCTCAGCTTGAACTGAGAATCTGTGTTTGTGGTTCTGGTTTTGACCCAAGCATTTGAGCCTCAAACACTTGAACTGTGTTTAAGGTTCTGGTTTTGCTTTGTTTGTTGTAAGTTTTCTGAGTAGCTTTAGGAACCTACGCAGCCTGAAAACATGGCTGTTAGGCCTGCCTGGTACCTTCTAGTAGCTTTTGTCTTCCAGCTTGCATCTTTTGGTTTAATGGTGGCAAGTTCTTCCCTTTAATTGCAGTTCCTCTTAATTTGCTAACATGCACTGCAAAGTTAAAGAGAAAACAGCCAGTTTGTAGGAGTGGTATCATCTTGTGCTAACAGTTGCCTTGTAAAAACCAGTATGGACTGGAGGGCAATAAGGAGGGGACAAGAGGTTTGTGAATGTTGGAATAAACTGTAAATACAACCTTTTTTAAGAGAACCACAAAAATATACTTGTGTGTACTCTGCCCAGTGCAAATAATATCTCTTGAACAGCCTGTATTGAGCAGAGTCGTGGAGGTTAATGTTTAATAGGTTCTTAGCTAGAGTTGCTCGCTGTTTTCTCAGTGTACGGATCTCCTGTTCCCTTGGAAGCATTTTTTTGTGTAAACTGAATGCATTTTTGTACTAAAACATATCAATTTACATATGCTGTTACAGAACCCATGACAAGCAGTTAATAGTGTGCTATCAAAGGGGTTTCTGCATTTACACACTTCTGTTTTCATTTTTCATCTCCATTCAACATAATGAAAGATTGTACTGTGTGATTTCTGCAATCACTGACTGTTGAATGCTCCTCTTAATAGTATTCAGTCAGCAGCAAGTCTTGTCCTACGCAAATTGCAGGAATGTTAATTTCTAACTTGCTAGCAAGTTGCTGAAGAATCTGATTGAACACACCTACATGACTCACTTGAGTCATTTGACTGCAATGGCTTGTACTTGAAATTGGAGGCATACTTATAATGAAGGTACAGTGCCATGGAAATGAGAGGTGGAAAAGACCTATGAGATCATCTTGAAGATCCTTGAAGAGTACAGAATGTATCTTCTGGTTCTTTTTTGTAGTTCAGAGGTGAATGCTCCAAGAGCAGGAAGTTTGTAACCCTTTTTTGCTGTATAGTTAACATGGTCTAGTGGAATTTCTAGTGGAGTCTCAGCTTATCTGTATTGCCTAGTGTTGATTCAGAATGCCATAAAAAAAGTACTAGTTCAGTTTGGGCACCTGTAGTGCCACTTTACTGGAATGCTTGAAAATGCTGCTCACCCTCTCTTCAAAATCCCTGTGACTTGAACCTGCTTTTTGTTCAGAGTTCATAAACAGAATTCTTTAATGCTGAGAAGGAAAAGCAATTGCAGGGTGGGTAGCTAGAGTGAACTTTGCAGTTGTCATTTCACTTCTTCAGGTTCCTTTGTTAATGAGTTGGCCATATGGTATTGCAAAGCAGGAAAAATACAGAGGTAAAGCTAATTTATTTTCCTTTAAGGATCTGTCTGCACTTTATGGAACATAGTACAGTTCAGGCCAGTGCCAACAGTGTCTTTTAGGCAGTGAATTCTTTCATTGCTGTGTAATTGTCATGCTGTGAATGGGAGAAGTACCATACATGGAGAAAGACAGGTTTTTCAGAAGCTTGTTTGAGACTTCCCAACATACTTACATGGACTTCACTGGAGCGGCTCTGAATTTTGGCACAGCTTCATGCAATCCTTTGGCAAACACTTACTTGTTTACACCTCAAGCAGTTAGCCAACAGGAAGGATGGAGGAATGTGATGGGTGCTGTACTGACTTGACTTACCTGTGTTCTTTGGCTTTTGATGGTCTGATTAACATTTGCCCTTTAATAGCACAGCTGATGTTTACAGAGCATTTGCTTTAAGATTCTTTCACTGGAGGTGGAGTATTATTTTAAGACTATTGAAATATCAAATGATGCCCATTGTAACTGCAGTAACCTACCATAATTTTTATTGTTCTCACTATTGCTCTGAATAGGCAGCTGGATACAGACATGAGCAGAAAGTCTGCCCTGTGGGAAACTGAAAATAAATCATCACCATAGTCAGCTTTCTAAGCACATTGCTACATCTCTACTCTGATTGTGATCACCTAGCCATATTTGTGCTTCTTACTGTTGATATCTCTGTTGTTCAAGCTGAGAGAGTCCAAAGAAACCAAGTGAATGAAAGGCAGAAATTACTCTCAAAGGAGCAGTGTCTCTGTAGCCAGGTGAGAACTCTTAAGATTTGGAGAGAAATACTTACATTATCTTTGCTGTCTGTGGGGGTGCTCTGACTCTACATTCAGGATAGTGACTGAGGATTGATTTTTTTATGTTTCTTAAGAAGCCATAAGCTTTGCTGCTGCACAGAAGTACTCTGACTCTAGATATGTCCACACAAGGAGTTGGCACAGACCAACTGTTCAGCAGTAATCACTTGACCTGTAGTGCTGACCCCATTTAAGCATGTCCGAAAGAGGATTAAGCTGATTCTTTATGCTCATGGTATCCAGTTGCCTTTGTCAGAGCCTGTGACAGAATTGCTTGCTAGAGCAAGATGTCTGCTTCTGAAAGCAACTTCACTACCAGAGCTTCACTTGGTCATCTGAGATATCAGGATCTATACTGTTCTTGATACAGCTTAAAAGGACTGAAGCTGAAGGATAGCCATATGGAACACAGGCCAAAAGAAATACTCAGGTACTTGCTGTGGCCAAGCAATGGTAGATCCATCTTTCTGATCTCCATATGTGGAACAGAAATGCCCAGGAAAAGAGGGTAAATGCCATTTACAGTCCACTATCTGTTTTTACCTATGAGGGTTTTTTTTTCCCTGCTTTATAGTCGATGGTGATATTCACACATGCATAAACTTAATCTCAAAGCATAAGAGAAAACACAGACAGCCTGATGTGTTAGTGCATTGCCTAGGACTGCAGGCACAGGAGTAGAAAAAGGGGATTTTGAGGTCCTTAGAGTTCAAAAATGAATTTATGACTGACTTTGCAAGAGTATGTGGAAGCAGTCTTATATGTGGGGCAGATTGAGGTTACCAGCAGTTTTATGCTGAAGCAATTACATAAATTTAAATCAGGAAAAAAAAACATAGCAAAGGCTAGAGTCTTTCTCAGTGCATACAGACCATCTGTGACATAAAGGCAGTATGTGCCAAACTGTTAACTGGTGGAAATATTTAGGAAGGAGTGCCAGGGAAGATTATTTTATGTAGTCCCAGAAAATATATGCATAAGGAGTTTGGTATTACCTCAAGAAGGATGTATTTCTTTTTATTATGTAATTTTTTCTTGTATATTACTTTGAAACTAGGCAGTATATCTCCGTGATGTGAAGGAATCCATGCTTATTTTGCTTTAGAGCTTTCTTCTTTTGTGTCCATCGGGGAGTCCTCAACATACCTTTCACTGAGATTCCTTACCAATTGATGCAGTTGTCAAATAAGAGTTAAACATTTCAGCTTAGCGAACAGGCTGGGTGCTTAGCTACAGGCTGCTATTCTCTGCCACACCTGCAGACCCCTGACTTGAGAGGGTCTACATCAATCCCACTCCTTCTTCTCCACTCAGAGGAAGTTCACTCTGCCCTGATTCATAGAATCAGAGTCATAGAGTAGTTAGTGTTGGAAAAGACCTTAAGATCAGCCAGTTCCAACCCCCCTGCCAGGGACAGGGACACCTCCCACTAAGCCATGCCACCCAAGGCTATGTCCAACCCGGCCTTGAAGACCGCCAGCAATGGAGCATTCACAACTTCCCTGGGTAACCCATTCCACTGCCTCACCACCCTTACAGTAAAGAATTTCTTCCTCATATGCAATCTAAACTTCCCCTGTTTAAGTTTGAACCCGTTACCCCTTGTCCTCTCATTACAGTCCCTCATGAAGAGTCCCT
>JASSUY010046780.1:0-15457 GCA_032466535.1 Forpus xanthops | reverse complement strand
GGCGACCCCGAGCAGGGCTCGTTGGCCCTGGGCACCGGTGCGGACCGCGACGGGACACTGCTGCTGGAGGGCGGCGGGAAGGAGGACGGCGGCAAACGGAGCCCCCCGGGGCTGGGGCTGCTGGCGAAGACCCCCCTGAGCCGCCCGGTGAAGCGGAACCACGCCAAGTATCGCCGCATCCAAACTTTGATCTACGACGCCCTGGAACGGCCCCGCGGCTGGGCGCTGCTCTATCACGCCTTCGTGTGAGTACGCGGGCGCGCTGCGGGGCGCGGAGCGGGGCTGCCCCGGGGACATCGTTTTGCTTTATCATTCTCAGCGTAAAGCGCTCCGGGGAGCTCGGTGCACCCCTGGAGGGTGGCAAGTGTCTAAGGATGGGGGGTGCTGCTGAGCGGGGGTCTTCCTTCTTCTATTTACTGTCGGGGTTTCCCCAGACGAGCAGCTTCTCTTCGGTCGGTGTCTCGCTGCTGTGCGTACACTACCACAGGCGAGCCCCTGTGCTTTAGCCCCTAGAAAAGGGATGGATGCCCGAAAGATCAAGCTCCGAGCAGTTTTAAGGCTCTGAGTGCTTAAGGGGAACGCTGCCGGCTTCAGTTCAGCCTAGAGCATGGCGTGCGGTTAAACTAGCTGTTAGAAACCCCGAGGGAATCCGCTCCTGCAATAAAGTGTCAGATGGAAAGCGTCGTGTTTTGGTCCAGTAAACCATCGCCCTGAGGTGGGTGAAACCAGAGCGTTGCAGCACTGCAACCAGAGTTAAACTGACCACACGTGAGCTGAAACAAGCTCCTTTGGTGGCCCAGAGGTGCCATGTCAAGCTAATGACCACTGGGGTTTGTCCCTAAAAATTCTGCTCCCTAAAGTTTTCATACGGAGTATCGAAATATAAATCTGTTTACAGCATAGAGTGGAGCTGGCAGAGTCGTATTAAAATAAATGTGGGTTTTAGTGCTGTGAATTGTGTTTGAAAACCCAAGGGATTAGCATTGATCACGGTGTTTTTCTTTACTGCTGTAGCGTGTGCAGAGTGAGAGAGGACTTAAGCGGTGATTTCTGAAATAGATTTGTTTGCCACAGTGCTGTAGTCTGCATGGGCTGTGAGCCTGGAGCTGGGTCTGGGGAAGTCCTGATCACTGGTGTAGTCTTTGCACTTGCAAATAAGCACCTTGAATGCAGGGCTGTGATTTTACCTTCAGGCAAGCTCCTTGCTGGGGTTGGTAGGGATTTAGCCTTGAGCAAACAGTGGCAGGCAGCACTCATTGCTGTAACTCTGCTGTGTGTCACTCACTTGTTTCTGCTCCCCTATTCTCAGTGTTTTCATGAAGTGCATCTCGGGACATGGGTACTTGCTTTCCAGCTCCATTTCTGTGAAAATGTGGACACTTTGTCAGCTCTTTTACCATGGGAAAACTTGTGCTAGCAGGCAGGGAGCGAAGGTGTTTGGGCTGTGTTATGCTGGGAAGACTCTGGTCTGGAGCTTGCTCATCATTGTGCCCAGTGTTGCATAATGCTGCCTCTCTTACTGGGGAGATCCATGTCTGGGCAGAGGGGCACCTCCTTCATCCTGCCTTGGTCAGACCCCACATGCTGTGCAGGTGAGGGTTTAGCACCTTGAGCAGTTGGCATCTCGCTGTGACAGTTGGGTCAAGTCCATGTCCAGGCTCATGGGATATAAGCAATAGAACAGAGGGTGAGTGTAGTTCTCTATGTCAGACAAGCAGTCAGATTCACATTTATTTGCAATGGTCTCAGAATTTCCAAGTTGCAACATTCATTTTAGGTAGCTCTCTAGGTGTGTGGTTACCTGAAGATCCTTATGCAATATGGATCATAGAATAGGGAAAAAATTCCATGTGCTTTTAAGGTTTCATCTGCCTGAGGAGAGGACGCGATGCTCTATGTGGCCAAATTCTCTTTGGTGACTACTCAGTCCTGCAAAACTGGGGTGTGAGTCTGACCTGCTCTCATAGAAGTCAGTAACAGTCATGTTAAGACAATCAGGGCCAAATTCAACATTAATGAAAAAAAGACACTTTTAGGAGTCCTTATCCTTGAAAGCAGTAAAATACACATGTCCTGGTGTGTATCAGCCTACAAATGATAGCCCATATCTTCCCAGGACATCCAGGGGAGTACTGCAGTCCAAGTCTATTGTTGGCCTCTCTGTGTCTCTGTTCAGACTCAGCTTCTGGTGAGCTCAAGAGAAGTTGAGGGCTCTCATCTTGCTGTAGGACCAAACCCTACTAAAGAATTCTGCTGAAAGCAATGGAAGAGTGTGCTGAGATCTTGCTGACAGCCTTCAGAGCTTGTTTTCGTGACTGGAGAAAGGTGACCTGCTTGGAGCAGGAGCAGTGCTGTGGGGATGCAGCACCTAAGCAAATACCCAGAGTCTTTGTTCTTGCTTTCAGATGAATTGCCTTTTAGCTTTATTCCTTCAGAAGAGGACTCTCTCTTGTGTCAGAGGTGCTGCCGTGGTGCTGTGTAGTGCCATCCCAGCAGTCCCGAGTGCCTCTTTTCACACTAGAACAGTTTACACTTTCCCTTGGGTGGGTGAGAGTTTGCCAGCCTTTCCGTATAATCTACAGATTTGATGCTGGTTTAATTTTCAAGAGAAGTCCCATTTATCTTAATGTCATTATCTTAATGACATGTTGCACTTTGTCTTCTGAGTAACTTTGCAGTAAATACCATGCAACCAAAATTAAGAGTAAGAAGAATGTTCTCACTCAAGCAGCCAGAGAGGATAGACAGGTGATGGATGGATCATGGATGGATGTGGCGAACTCCTTACAGATACAAGCATTCAGAGCTATTTAATGAAGAGATGATGCAAAGGATTTCAGTGCTGTGTATATCCCAGGATATAGGAGGTGGGAAGCTGCTGATGAAAGGGGATTATGGCTTTCAGGATGCACCAAGGGTGTTGTTTTCAGGCAGGAAAAGGCTTTGGAAAGGGCTTTGCAAAGGTCTTTGCAAAAGCTCTGCCTGCCAGAACTTTGAAAAGAGTGTTGCAGATGGGATCATGTTAAATTGCACAGCAGTGTCCATATGGCTGCAAAGGGGCACGATCCTTTGTGTATCTCACAGTTACAATGTGCACATAAATAAGGTTTGATGCAGTGTCTGTGTAAACACTCTCTTTAGATCAGCTGGGGTTAGATCTACTGAAATGATTTAGTCTGTTGAAATAATTGAATGACGATGCATAAGTGGGATCAGGCCCTACCTAGCCCTAGGGACAAAGGTGCAAGAGAGAAAGGGGTAAATTCCTAATGTGAATTTTAGTGTTCAGCTGTCACTGGCAGTGATTTATGGAAAGCAGCACCAAGTATTTTCCTTGCAGTTCTTCCCTGTTCTACACAAGTGAGCTTATCTAAGCCTACCCTTATAGCAAAGAGGAAGGTAATTTGATCCTAAAGAAGCTGACTTTGTTTCCTTTACATGTATTCTCTGGCAGCTCTGCTAGGCAGGAGATCTACGTAACACCCATGCAGTTCTCTTCTGCTAGAACACCAGAATTCACTCTTGGCAGTATGGCAATATCTTAATGGTGTAGTTGGTAAGAGAAAATTGATTTTCCCATGAAGAAATCTCACCTCTGTAAAGGCAAACAACATTTTCAGTAAAAAATATTAAAATAATAAAAAAGATGTGGTTTAAACTTTGTGGTATTTGGCTTGGAAGTGACTCGGGGGTTGCAGGTCAGGCCACAGTCCAACCCTGCTCTTTCCATAGTTCGTCTCCCTGCAGGTATAACTGCTGTTCCCATGCTGTACTGTATTTTCCTTCATGTTGAGCTGTACAATATACTGCAGGGAACCCCTGCAGTTGTGCTTCATGAGATGTGTACTTTGGCCAGGGAGACTGATTTGAGCTCTGTTCACCTCCACCAGCCATCCAAATGCTTTATTTATGCACAGATGCGTAAGTAAATCAAATGAAACATTGCAAACAAACACGATTTTGTTTTTCCCTTTTGTTTCTAATTGTAAGCACAAAATATTTGGTGGAAAATGGAGTGAGTCCAGAAAGAGAAGAAAATACAAATCATCACTTTGTGGAAAATTTTCAGTCTCAAAGAAGAGAGATGCTGAAAGAGACGTAGCTAGGAGATACTCTTATTTTCATACCATCCTCTGAGACAAGTGCAGTCTTTACTTTCAGGGAAAAATGAGGCTAGGAAAAAGCTTGGGATTAGATTGTCTTTTTTTTTTTTGAGAAAGTCTGCAATATTGGCTGCAATGTGCTGGTGGAGATCACCACAGCATACGTGCTCCTGAGGGAGGGAAACCATGGGGAGCGCTTGAAAACCCCTATTTGCCATGCAATCTTCTTTCTCTATTGCTTAATACCTGGAATAAAAAGAGAAGGCAGAGTCATGCGATCCATCAGATTGTGAGCATTTCGGGGAAGCACCTCTTGCATGACTGATCGTAGGTGGGTTGCTTGAAGAAGAGATTGCAGTAGGTCTTGGGAGCAGGTTGAAAGTCTGGGGGCTTACTGCTGTTTTCCTCTTTGCCCTGTGGGAGATGTTTCGTAAGGTGTGCTGATCCACCAGCCTATGTCAGCCATCTGGGGTGAGATAGGAACAGGTCTGGGGTAAAAAGAATAAATACAAATCCTTCCTTGGCCCGTTTGGCATGGACTTGTCTCTACGTGAGTCCCAGGAGCAGCAGAGCAATCCTGGTCCATTAGCAAGTGCCCTTTGCTTATGTGTTCGCCAATGTGAGCTCTGTTTCAATTATTTATGCTAATTCATCGTAATGCAGGGATAAATATTCTGCAGTACACTTTGTAAAAAATAATGAAGTCTTAGTCATTGGAGACCTCACCACACACCTCTGCTGCTGCATCTCTGCCGAGGCTTGTGGAGTCCGCCCTGGGTTCGTGTGTGATTTAGTGAGATCCGACTGTATCTCAGTGTATGGGATCACCCTTCATTGCAGGCTGTGGTCATGGGCTGCTGGGGTGTGCTGATAGGAAGGAGAAGGGGCAGCGGAGCCTGGGCTAGCCACAGGCTGTGTAACGTGAGTGGCTTGGGATCCTGAGTTGTAGCTTCACAGTCAACTCAGCAGCTCAGATGTGCCCAACACTTGTTTAGGCACTCAAATGACCTCTGAAATCACAGACCAGGCTCTTTGGCGGGGATAGGAGTGTTTTCACTACAGCCTCATATCTCCTTGCTAGGGCATCTGTCCTGACAGTGAGACTGGCTCCCAGCATGGATAACCATGGTTGGGTTGGTCAGCCTGTGCTCGGTGTTGCCATGGTTACCCTGCTAACTTGCCGAATTTTGGTGCTGCTCAGTCAGGAGCTGCAGGCTTAGGGCTGTTGGTACCACAGGCTCAGTATCCCCCAAATCTCTTGAGATGGGGGTTTCTGAGCACCCCTCTGCAAGTGCAGTCCCCCTCACACCATGCGATGCAGCCTCATCTGGATGGTCATTGAAATCCACTATGGCTGCTGATGCAAAAGGGAGGGCGGACATGTGGACAAGCATTGGTGCATCCCGTGACAGCAGACACTCATCAGCTGGGCTTTCAGTGGTGCCAGCTCAGCCTAGGAATAAACCTCTCAGAAAGAAGTCACAGCCCCCCTGTAATTTGTATTACACTGGACAGTCACAGATGTCATCCTTTTGATGAGCAGTGATACAGCAAAACTCCTCCAGCAGCCAGGAAATCATGGTTTTCTTCTCTGTTGGGAAACTTGGTAGTGAAGAACAGCACCATCTCAGTGCTACCCCTGTGGTCCTTGAGGCACTGTCAGCAGTAAAGCCAAGACTTACTGCAGTATATCCAGCCCAGCAGATGGGTGTCTGGAGTCTGATTGGGTCTAAAAGCAATCTCTGTTCTTTGTGCCTCTCTTTGCTTCTTACAGCAAGCACAGATCATTTTGGGACACAGGAGGTCTGGGTACCTCTGGCTGGAGAGGCCACATGGGTTTTACTTCTTTATTTAATCTGAGATGGAGTTTAGGGAAATGTTGTAAAAATTAGCAGGGAGAGATTTTCCAAACCCGTTTTGCTCATTTTGTTGCAGAATGTAGAAACATTCAAAACAACCTTAATGGCAAAAATAGTAACCGAAGGCTGTGCATGTTTAAAAAGTCTGGATTAAAACTCCTTAAGTAGATGTAGCATCAGTTATAGACATACCACTGTGTCCTTGTGTGTGTGCAAATGAATGTGAAGGTACCCCTCAGTTCCTACTTCTTAACATCACCCCAAAGGCTACTCCCCTGGCCGCTTTCTGTTCTTTCTTTGGGACTCCCTATCTTCAAATATCACTTGGTTAAATCCTCTTTATTTATATACAAACCTGCGTGTATATGTAAAGCACAAATCTGTACATGATGGTCAGTAAAAATTCATATCCTGCAATGAGGGGCATGTGCAGTGTCAGGTGATGGTGGGAATATTGAAGGACAAGGTCTGAAATTGGGTAAATTCAATCTTATTTAATAACTGTAAGAAACTTTCCAAACAAAAAACAGACAAATGAGTGTTAAGATCATTTACATCTTGTTTAAAAATGTAGTAGATTCGTGACCTTAGCCATAGCCAGGCAGCGGGACGGTTGGATACTACCATGATCAGCCTTGCATGGTATAAATAAATGATAACGTGTATTCTGGTATTTAATAATGCTATATTCCCTTCTTGTATTTAAGGTACTATATTCACTCTTTGTATTTAATAATGCTATATTCTCTTCTTGTGAGTGGAACTTTACAGAAGGAATGGAGCCATGGAGACGTTGCATCTGCTATTGCTTCTGGCAGATACTGTATTAAATGGGATAACTTAAATATTAATAGCTTTACAAGAAGTATGCTCCACAAGAACCATTAAGTATATGCTGCCTTCTGTCCTAGGATGATAGGTGGGAAATGTAGCATTTTCTGGGAGAGAGGCATGCCCAGGGATATTTACTTTCATGGTAACCTACTTTAGAATTGAGCACTTTGGGAGAACTTCCAGGCTGGAAATCTGTAAATTGCCTTCCCCAGCCTTCAGTGAGCAAACAGCTTAAGAACATGTTTAATTTGAAGCAAGTCAAAGGTTCCTCTGATGTCAGGAGGAAATTATCCAAGGTGATGCTGGGGTCATCCAAAATGCAAGAGATAATTGAGATTTGATGGAAAACAGCACTAGCTATCGTCATCTTCCTCTGCACAACCAGCTTGCTGCTTTGCTTGGGCCTGGTGGGATCCTCCTAAGCTACAGTTCTCCATAGGATCCGCCACAGGCCTTCATCCCTGTTGTACCTTAATAGCTGCCTCTGGTTATGGCCACCAGGACACCTTGTCCTCCTTAAAGGTGCTGCCTTTTTCTTATTTGTGTAGGTTTTAGAAAGCATGCTGAACTGGAGTTGCATATCTCCAACACTGTTAAAATTCAGTTTGAAGAGATGCAGAGATCCTGACTTGAGGTGCCCCCAGTGTCTCTTGAGGTGGCATGTGCTCTCACACCCTTTTCCTACATGCATTAATATTGCCCAAGTCTTTCCTACTTTGTTCTTTCTAGCTTGCTGGTGCACAGTGGTGGAGCATTACAGGTCCATTAGCAGCTGCAGTGGAGGAATCCTAACCCTGTCTGGGCTGGCTGTTGTTTTTGCTTCCTTTAATTTTACAGACTTGATTTCATTTTGCAGGTACTTGAATCTCACTTGTCCCCCCTGGTTTCAGAGCTCTTGCTGAGAGCTGTGTTGCAGGGTTCTGCTCTCCTTTGCCAATCCATATTAGTTTGTGATTGTCATGTTGGCTCTTTAGTGGTGTTTCTTCTTTAAATCTCAGATGCTTTTCCTATTTATTTTCTTCTGTCCCCACTGGTTTTCGATCACCTTCCAGATTGGCACTTCATCATTTTATTAACATTCAGTTTAATTCTTTTTATAGCTCATTAAGGAAGCACTTCACAAGACCAGAACGAAGAAAATCCATTCAACGTTTCACTAAATAACAACTTTTCCCCTTCCTGGTTAACTTGATGACATTTGTTATGGCTTTATCTATAGCTCTGAAGGCAGTTTTTAATTTCATGTCGTTTCTCCTGTTCATCTGGATTAGTACTAGACCTAAAATGCTATGAGACATTGCACCTATGTCAAATCAGAAATATTTCCCCATTCCTTTTTGTTCAAAATTGTTGGGCTCTTGATTTAATTCAGTGATAAGCATTTAACTGTTATCTTCCCATCTCAGTTATTTTGTGCTTGTGACATGGTGTGCATCTCCTATAACAAAATAATTCAATGTTCCTACTGCCGTCCGCTGCTAGAGTAGAGCTAAAGCAGTGCTGAAAGCTGAAAGCACTGATCCATCCAAGTTGTAGTTCTTATATATTTTATGGGAGCTATTACATTTGGGTTATACTTAACATCAGGTGAGCAACAGAGATGTTAATCCTAAACCAGAAGATACTTTACAAGGCATTCCCACTGACTGCAAGTACAGAGTCTGCAGTTTTCTGGTTTCAGTGAGGATGGAGCAGAAGCAAGTACAGCTGCTGAGGGACTGATAGTGAAATCCCCAAAGCGCACAGTGGGGAGTTGCCCAAAAGGCTCTCAGCAGTGCAGCATCAGCTCTGCTTATCTTTGCTCCCCTCGTGCCTCTCTATGCACTGATCAGGGTGCTTATGAGGAGGGATTACACCCTGAGGAGGGAAAGTCAAGAGCAGCTGATTGAAATTGCAGGGGAATTAATTTAGGAAGGTAATTACATGAACTGGAATTTGCTCTTCTACCTTTGCTAACACCGCTGCTCTTGTGAGACATGCTGGAAGAATTCCAATGCACACAACCAGCTGAGGCTCCCAGAGCTGACCTCAGACACCATCTGCACAGTGGTACCAGATGCATTGGGCCTCAGCTCAGAACCAGTTTTATACTGCAGCTACGGCAGCAGCTTTTCTCATGCCAAGAGTAGTCATTAACTATGTCTAGACTAATTGGCAAGGTCATGCTGGGGATGTTCCCAAGCAGTGACATGTGCTGGCCAATAACAATATCTCTGGATGACCTGTGCTGTGGTTTTAGTCCGAGACATCTAAGTGACTGGGCACTGATCAAGGGCTGCCACAGACCTGGGACTGCTCCCAGTAGGAGGCTGTGTGTGGCTCCCTGCTTTGGAGGCAAGTGAGGATCAGTGATGTGGACACTGATCATGCCAGTTGGCTTCATGGACAGACAGCAGGACTGAGCATCTTTGGGTTGCCATGGTAGACATAATTATTGCATGTGAGACCTTACCACCTTGATGTCTATGCAAAAAGTGACCTTGCTTGGGGATAAACCCTTCACTTAAAGACCCAAGAAATCCTGCCCACTGAAATAATACAGGCTTCACCCCATATGTACGTCCAATAACATGCTTTATTTTCTACATCCTTTCCTTTCGTGTTGATGGAACTTTGCCAAGGCCTTTTCCATTTCAACATTCTCTGTGCTGATCAAACTCCTATGGAGGTTCAAATACTTCACCCTGACATCTTTGGCATACTAAAACAAAAAAAATCTTTTTTGGTGGCATTAATCCAGAAGGAAGAGGCCTTTGACCATTCTTAAACTTCTGATTTCTGTAAAACATGAAAGAAGATGTTGCTAGTTGCACTGGTGCTGATATTTGGACATTTCTCCCTATTTTGTCTCACTCCTTATTGTAGATGTTGCTCCATGACCCTGTCAGGTTCTGGGTGCAATGACACTGTGCAGGGGTGGTGAGGTCTGGCAGATGCATGCTCATGGCAGTTTCTGCTCTCAGAATATGGCGTTATCACATAGTACATTCCTAAATACATTGCTCTCTTCAGTGCTAAACTACTTCAAACAACTTTATTTCTCTGCTTTTTCTCAGGGGCTGAGAGGCAGTCTCTCAACAGTCACAATGCGACCTATCCATCTAGTGCCTTATCTGAGGTAGTTGTCTGGACTCCTTTTGTAGCTGCTGAAGAAAAACAGGAAATAGAACTTTCTGGAGTGCAATTAATCTTATTCCAAAGATGATTCTAAAATAGGAGAAATTAATCATCTCTTGCAGTGCCTCAGACTTTCCACAAAGGAGACCTCAGGTGACTAACTTGAATTTAGGTATTTACACTGGAGACATCTAAGGGATGGGAAACTTCCTGCCTGACCTGAGAAGCAGGACACAAAGCCACATTAAGATAACTAAATTTAGATATGTTCATGTATGGTTCTGTGTGTGTAATAGGCATTTAAGTTCTCTTTATAGTCAGTCAAGATTTAGTCAATACAGTCAATAGATTTTATGGTGTAATTCATCCAGCCAGATGTAGGGGTCTGCTTTAGATGGAGATAAATCATAGCTTCAGCTCCATTGAGCAACTCTCCATTGCATATAACAGGAGCTGAGGTGATCTGATCTTTGGTAAATGACTGCAATAAAGCCACTTTCAGACAGATGAGTCCTACCTTTAAAGGCAAGAGGAATATGACTCATTATTACATAGGCTTTTATTATTATTAGGCTAAACATAAAATTCTAATCCTCTTTCCTCAAGACCTATATGCATGTGGTTACTTATTATTCCAGGTCATAACAGGACTACAGTCATCCCTAACATTATGCCAAAGAAAAATGTCATGGTGTAACTGATATCGTTATTTTCATCATCCTACTTATGCTGCTGATTGCAGCAGCTTTAAGACCTTTCACTTGCTTGGAGTCTTGAGTTTGCCTTCCCTTTGTTCTTTGGCTTGCTAAAGGGTCTATCTCCCTGAGCCCTCCCATAAATTTGCTCATGATTTATAATCATAGTTACAGTTGATCTTGAGGTTATGCTCAAACCCAGACTGCACCAGCTCTTGTACTAAACTTCATCAAGAGCTGTGATAGACTGTTTTCCATCCATCTTCTTGTGACCATTTGGGATTTACCTGGGCAGAAGTGTAGCTCTGGTGGGAGCTGGCCAGAAGCAGCTCTCCTCCTTCCTATTCCTGAGTTTCTGTCCATTTGCATTGCTCCTCTTGTCTCTATCACTCAAAATTGGCCCCAAATCAATGAACAGGCAACATTGCTTTCTAGAAGGTGCCTTTTTAGGGACTAGAAAACACTTTCAGTGGCTTGGACACTGTCCTTTTGAAGCCTGTAGCAAATGTTGAAGGCCAATTTAAATGGCATGGGATGAAGGAAGGTGATTGCAAGGGTTTTTCATAGGCTTACACTGTTTTTTTTTTTCTGTGCTGTAGGTTTCTCTATAAAGCTTTACAGATATGTAAGCACCATTCAGTATTTTAGAGGGCATACTCACTTTCATACACCAGCTGAATCAGTAAATTAGCATAATTGAACCTAATGCTGAAATCATCAGAGAACTGTACAAAATCTGGATGCATGAAAATACCCTGACATAAGGAAGTGATTTGGGGTGATGGTGTATTCCTTTAACAGCTGCTGGTTTGTGTTTTGCTTGTTTTTGCTGAAATACTGAGCCAGCAACCTCTTTTAGTCATGTCAGTACAAATGTAGAGTAAATCTATTAGAGTCAGAACAACAATTGGATTTGGCTGCTGCACCATAAGCTTGTTCTGGACCCTCTACAAAATCTGCTCATTTTTTCCTGATATTCTGGTAGTGCCAAGGGCAATGTCCTGCATCTTTGGTGAGGTATTTCCCTGCCACAACAAACATGCCCTCCCAGTAAGGTAAGACAGCTTGAGGAATGGGGTAAATAGGGGAGATGCAGAACTTTTGGCAAGATAACAAGTGAGCATCAACCTGTCCCATAGTTGCCAGTACTCATATCACAGTGCTCAGGGCTTGTTTCCTTTACAGTGGGAGCTGGCTTCATTGTAAGCATGGAATCATTCCTTCCCTCTCTGCTCCCCGAAATAGAGGATTTTTCTTCCCTTATAGATGCAGTTATGCAATTAACAAATATAATTATTTAGTTAACAAATACAGTGCAGCTGAAGAAGGTAAGAAAACAAAGCACTGTCTTTGTCCATTTCTTGGTGTGGGTCATAGAATGATAGAATCACAGAATAATTAAGATTGGAAAGGACCTTAAGATCATCTAGTTCCAACCCCCCTATCATGGGCAGGGACACCTCACACTAAGTCATGCCACCCAAGGCTATGTCCAACCTGGCCTTGAACACCTCCAGCTATGGAGCATTCACAACTTCCCTGGGCAACCCATTCCAGTGTCTCACCACCCTTACAGTAAAGAATTTGTTCCTCATATCCAATCTAAATTTTCTCTGTTTAAGTCGAGTCTGATGTTAGGGCTGTAGGAGAGAGTTGAGAATTGCAACCATAAAACCATTTAGATTGAAAGGTTTTAGAGATCTACAATCCAGTCCTCAGATCAAGGCAAACTTCAAAGTCAAATGAGGTTGCTCAGGTCTGTATCCAGTTAAGATTTGTGCATGTCCAAGTTATGAACTACTTTATATTGTGAGGAGTGATAGATTTGGTTGCATTTCATAGAATATGTTGTTTTGTGCACTTCTCATAATGGACAGACTTCTAGGCCCAGAGTCACGGAGTCTTCCTTTCTCCCTGCTTCATTCATTCCTGAATATATATGGACAGAAGTGAAATGCTGGGCAGGTCAGCCCTCTATGGATGAAACAATGCTTATTATTAAACCACAAAGAAAATAACTAGCCTCAGGGCTGACTAGAACCAACATTGTCTATGGAGTACTGACACTGGGAAATGCTAGGGATAATCTTTGGTGTAATCAGTAGAGTTCATTGAAAATATTTAACCCTTCCCAAAGGCTATTATTTTTTTTTTACTGATATTGTTGTAATTCAAAATTTCCACAATTTTTTTCAGCATTCAGGAGAATCATTCAGCCTCCAGCAACTTATCCCCTCTTTGCATCTCCTACCGACTTTCCCATCTTTTTCTTCGTGTCCCTTCCTCACCCAATGCCGTCTTTTCTTCTTCCTTGGTGACATTCATCACCTCACTAATGAAGCATAGCACCACTCATGGATGCTTTGCATGTGACCCCTCAGCCTTTCTTTTGTGCATTATGCGACAACATAGAGTTCTTTTTGACTTCAGTTGGCCTGTAGCAGGTTGATGGAGCTGACATGACAGTTTGTTTCTTAGCCAGACATACCTATATTTACCATTTGTTTTTTTCTTAGCTTACGGGATTTTGACATAAAATTCCACCTATGCCACTGTTAAAATTGTGCCTCTTATTCCCTCAGAGTAGGGACTCAATAAGAATTACTTTGTCCATATGGAGTGAGGCACAGGAATTATCTCTGAATCACCTTGTATATCATTAGTGTTTACTTTTTGGTCACACAGCTCCCTGATATTGAATCCAGCATCCAGTGGTAAGGTCCTCCTGCTGGACCAGTTCATGACTTTAGGCACAGCCCAAAGTTGGTGTCCCTAAGCAGACAGCATCTCTGTAAGAGAAGCTCTTAGGGTTGTTGTGATTCAGACCCACACACTTCTGAGTCACTGATCCTGATCACTCTTTGCTCTAGGGGTGATGGTGGTGTTAGGGAAAAAGTAATTTATTGGTGACCTGTGTAGGTAATAGATTTCTTGCGGTGACTCAGCTGCTGTCTGGAAAGAGGGAACATGAAGTGGAGGTGGACACCCGTCTCTCTTCCCAGAAAGGATACAGACTGTCACTTGATTTTATCCGTATTTCTGGTCTCAGGGATAGGAGGAAGTTTAGCCGCACACAGGCTAACCCAAGATCTGTCTGATACTTCATACACAGCCTGAATCACATCTGCAACTGTTGCTCCCAGTTTTAAGATAATAATACAAGGTCCTGGCTTGCTGTTGCATTTGCTACCAGCGCTGATAACCAAGAAAAATATGAGATGGGAGCTCCTGGTGTAATAATAAATGGACAGCAACTTTGTCCAGTGAGTTACAGACAGTATTGGATGCTTTGTCTTGCTGCCTGAATCACCACATTCCTCAGCAAATGAGATGAGAACACAAGATTGCTTCCATACACCAAAGCAGGGCATAACTACCTCAAAAGCAACATTTTGCTGGAGACCATAGCAAAGCTCTTCTGTTATAGAGTACTATCTTATATTTTTCTGGAAACAGCACTCTAAAGAAAACATTAGTGGGATGAGTGAAGAAAAGAGATTTTGGGCAGATGGAAATGTGTCAGTGCTCATCTTCCTTGGCGGTGATTGTTTTCACTTATTCTACCAAGAGTTAATTTCCAAGCAAGTTGAAACAGATAATGTGCTCGTAATCATTAATCTGAGTGCTCCATCAATGTTTGTTCTAGGCTACAAGGACTAAGAGTTTCTGTTATAGCAGAGGGCTTTTTAATTGCGCAAATGACAATATAGCAAGGATTTGAATATGATTCCAGATAAATTCGTTTATAGATGTAGATGATGATAAGGTCTAATTGGGGAACACATATCTGCCGGGAGGATTTGCACAAGAAATCATCAATTTTCCACTTTTTAAACCAAACTTGGAGAATTTTCCAAGAGACAACCATAGCCTGTAACTTAGCCACAAGATGTGTATTTGCTTGCACAAAATGTGTATTCATGACTGGTATTAAGCAGGACTTTGAGTTATAACCACAAATATGTTGGGGTTTGGGGTTGTTCTTTTGTTTAAATTTAGCAAGATAGCCAAACGAGCTATGAAGTAGCTTAGGAAAAGAGATCCACTCATTTCTTAAGTGGATTAGTAACATTGTAATGTAACACAGTGTAAGTAGCAGCAGTAATAGTAATTGGGCTGGGATTCTTGGAACTAAATCTAAGTGTGTTCTCTGTAAATGTCTAAATACAGCCAAGTCGTTTCAATCTCATCAGTTTCCCGTATATACCACTACTAAAGGAGTACTGGTGATCATTCAACTCATCCTGAATGATGACACTAATAAATCACATCCTGATTACCAGAGATTATACCAAGTAAATAGATATTCCTTGATTATAACAGAAACTTCAATATATGGCTGAAATGGATGCACCTACATTATACATATTAACTTTTAAGTGAGATGAATCTTACCTTAATCACACTGCTGAAGGCCTTGCTGGGATAATAACTTGACAAAGTACTCTGGACAAGAGGTTAAAACAAAGATACCCTTTTTGTTCATAAGATGACTGTAAAATGAAAATCTTAGAGTCTTAAGTCTGGATCACCTTTCCCAGAGCAGGTAAATATATAAACCAAGATCACCATATTTCTGCAGGGCTGGATTTTGGGTCACTCTTGTATTTAAATCTTGTTCTGATGCCTCTTAGATTCACCTCATGCTCTTGTGGGACTCTGTTGATGTCCGCCAGGCTCCACATGCATGCAGATATGAAAGCTTGTCTAGCATAGCTTTGCAAGGCTGGGATCAGAAATTGTTGCTGGCTGCCAGAATGTGGGGGCCCCTCCCCTTCCCTTCCCTTCCTTTCCCTTCCCTTCCCTTCCCTTCCCTTCCCTTCCCTTCCCTTCCCTTCCCTTCCCTTCC
>JASSUY010046775.1:0-25903 GCA_032466535.1 Forpus xanthops | reverse complement strand
TTGGTGTCATCAGCAAACTTGCTGAGGGCGCACTCAATTCCACTGTCCATGTCACTGACAAAGATGTTGAACAAGACTGGTCCTAACATCCATCCCTGAGAGACACCACTCGTTACTGGTCTCCAGCTGGACATTGAGCCATTGAGCACAACTCTATTGCGTGTGGCCATCCAGCCAGTTCTTTATCCACCAAGTGGTCCACCTATCAAATTGATGTCTTTCCAACTTAGAGACAAGGTCCTGAACTGTATGAAACCAGTTATTTCTTCAAAGAACAGCACTAACCCATTTCTTAAAATGAAAATCCTATCTCATAAAATCAGAGTACCTTTAACTCAGCCAGATAGCACATCCATCCCATGGATACAGTCATAATACTTTCTAACATCTTCACTATAAGCTTACTATGAATATAATTTAAAAATTAAAAATAAAGCCTTAATAAAAGACTAATAAATAAAAGCCAGGCAGAGTAACAGCTAAATTTCTAATGGTTCTGAATATTCAAAAGAAGAGATTAATATAAAAGAAGCTGATCTGATCTGCACAGGTCAGTCATTGGTATATTGATACGAATTTGCTATAGAGCTCTCTTGCCACGACAGTCAGTCATATGGATGCTTGATAATGTCTGACAACGTAACAAACACCTATCATGCTGTTTTTCTTACCTTGATATGGCAGCTGTAGGTCAAGCCTAGCTCAACAATTAAAAGCCCATGAAGCCCCACAGAGTCAGTGACTGCTCATAGGTGCCAGTACATGCCTCCCCATGCTCAGGGGCTGTGGTGGGTGTGTAAGTATTGGAGGTACCTGCTGCCTTCCTCAGCAGCTTTACAGCCTGGGAAGGATTTAGACTTGACCCGCTACTCAGGTTGCTACTGACTTTACACACACTAAGGACAGCAAAATCAGTGAGTGAGAAGTGTAAGATAGCTTACCTTCATTTTCTAAAGATAAAATCATAGGATCAACTAGGTAAGAAAAGACTTTTAAGATCTAGTCCAACCATTAAGACTGCCAAGACCACCACTAAACCATCACTGAGGGCTTCATCTACATGATTTTTGAGCACTTCTAGGGATGGTGATTCTAGTACTGCCATGGGAAGCCTGTTCCAATATCTGATCACTCTCTCTGTGAAGAAATTTTACATAATATCAATCTAAACTTCCCCTGGCACAGCTTGAGGCCGTAGACATTTGGTCTAAGTATAATTTATGATCAGTGCTTACATGAGAAATATTGCCAGATCTGAGTGCTTATTAGAGAACTAGCTAGACATAGAAACCAAAAGTTTCTATGCATTTAAACAGTGCTCTGACATTACAGCAATTAGATGAATGATTCACATCAATTTATTCTCTTAGAAGATTTCCATAATAGAAGCAGAAATGAATTTCTTTTTCTTTTTTATTTAAATGAAATAAAATCCTGTCTTTTAAATGTGCTTTCGGCTATCATGGGGCTGGTGAATGTTTCCACCAGCACTGAAGCCACTGTCATAAGAATTCTACAAAACAACTTTACTACTATTAAAAAGATGGGATTATCCACACTTTCTACAGATTTTTCAGAGTATTCATTCAGACTTGATATGACATGGCCTGGCATTTGTAATCCCAAACACAAAGATGGTGCAAACTCCACCAATATGATCCTCCTAAGTTTCCTGACACTAAAGCAATGTATTCTGCAATAGGAGGTGGTGTAAAACAGGAAACCAAGCAGTAAGTGCCTCTGGTGGTGCTTGGGGCTGTGGTGAGGCAACTGCTTCCAAATGCAGAGTATTTCAGGGCAGATGCATTGCGTGTCCAAAATGATGCAAAAGGAGAGGAAGATTTGGCAGAAGAAGGGGATACACCCAGAGGCAGGAAAGTCTCATGGACTAGGCAAGCACTCAACAGAGACTAGTCCTATTTAAAATCCACTGAGCTTATGCATTAAACTACAAAAAACATTTATATATAAATGCCATGAATAGAGCAAGTGTTCTGAATCACATATTCATTTCAGAGCTATCACCACATGATTTTGGTTTATTTTTGCACTTATTTATGACTTGCTTTAGGTTAGGCTGCAGACTTACATCTTGCTTTACCTAGCCTTTCATTCCTTTTACTTAGAGTAACCGGAGCTACTTGTAATGTGTCCCACAGTTAATGACAATAGCTATGCTTTTTAAAAAAAATTATAGACAGTCAATATAAAGATGTGCTGATCCTTACTGAGGCTTTTCCTCAGCCCTACAGGGTTTGAACTTTACAAACATTAAGTGAAGAAAAAAAATATATATAAATTTAATATAGCTTGCTTCTCCACTGACCTTAATTTTGCAAAGTAATTTATACTCGCTCCAAATGGGTTCAGAATACAACCATCCTCATGGGGTAATGATTTATGAAGTGCCGGCACACAGGTGAATATGTGTAGTGCAAGAACTTGCAGATTCAAACATTTTGTCTCCCTTTGTTGCTATTTAATTATGAGTGAAGTGGAGGCAAAGAGCTTAAATGAACCTTGTCAGGTATACATTGCCACAGACACTCTAGATAATTTAGCAACTCAGTATAACTTCCTCTGGGTTTTGTTGCTTTTCAGATTTGGGCACAGCTCAAATCATGCAATTTTTCTACACTTTTTTCACTCTACTCTTTTCTTTATTAGATCATTCCCCATTTATTTTGCAATTCTCTCTCCCCGCCCTCTCTCCCCAATGAATTACTCATTAACAGGCTTCTGAAGCCATGCTTAGAACATAGCATTTTATAGTCTCTCTTGCTAACCAATGATTCCTTCCCTTGGTTTTCATCCTTGGATGGAAGCTACTGCTTAGAATGGCATTTAGTAAGAAATCAAGATGCTAAACAGTAAGACAACTTTTGGCTTGTCTAATTACTGTTGGTCTTCAAATTAATAAAACTGCTGTCTCATCCTGTTGAAATAATGGGACATGCTCTGTTATGCCAATAGGCAAATTTTGCAGTCATTTCTCTTATAACTAATCAGTAATGGATATCTCAAACTTTCAATAATATTTTAATATGTGTCAAAATAATCCATTGCAAAATAATGCAGTGCAGAAGAGAAGCATAGTTTTTAATAAAACAACAAAACAAAACAGAAATTGAGCATGACAAACAACAAAGGCATTATCATTGCATGCTTTATTCCTACAAGATAAAAGGTTTACGATTTAGATGATCTGTCTTTAAAATGTTACAGTGCAAAATAAATCTAAATCACATTTTCTGTAAAAGGAATAAATTGTTACCATCAGTAAAAACAATTATATCAATCAATCCAAATTCTCTATTCCATGGCATTATCTAGGATATAAAGCTGTTCTCATATTAACCTATGATTTCATATTCAAAGAAATGCTATTTGGGAAATAAGATTGAAAGACGAATCATGGAAAAAAAATAGCATTTTGTGTACCATCTAATTACCAATTATCTGCCAGTGGAACTAATCAAATTGTATAAATTTAGGCTGCAGATTTATCAACCAATTACTTTAGAGAACATGTTCTGCCCCTTGTCAGTGATTCAACTAGCAGTCCAAGTATTAAACCACTTACTATGGATATTATAGGGATCTATTTTATTTAGGCAAACACAACCCCAAGCACAGTAATTAAAAGCTGCTGTAAGTTTTAATACTGCTAAAATACCACTATTGATGTAAATGTATTTTTAAATTCTCTGAAATTAATATAAGTTTGCAACTTAAGCTACAAAAAAGGAGTGATTTACAAAATTGAATTAATGAAAATTAAGGAAAATTTAAACTGAGGTACTACATTCTGCAAAATCACACTTTTCATAACCTACACTTATTGCACAGTACAATAAAGTGACAAAATACAGATAGCAACGGGCTTCTAAATAATCATTCATGCATTAATTTAGGTGTTTCATTTAGACTTAGAATAAATGTTTTAGAAATACATTATGATGGCTCTTATTTGTGCATTATTTTTCTTTACATATGAAATTCATTATTAAACATAATTTCATTTTCATACCCCCAAAATTTTACTTGAATTAATTGCAGACATTTATTTGAAAACACGTCCTCTGCTAGGGAATGTTTTTCAGAATATATCTCAAAAGAAGAAAAAGAGTAATGTTTTTTCTTTCTATTTGTCCAATTATTCACATAAATATTTCTTTTCTAGCTAAAGGCAGCAGGACACCTACCCGTGATAATACAATCTAAGTTGTCTATTATTTTGCCTGTCCATTCTTCTGAAATCAATTTCTAACTTTGATTACAGCACTATCCTGAATTTGGCTGGGAATTACCATTTCCACATTAATGAAAATATTAAGACCCTCTCGATACTCAAACAAACAAGTCAAGATTTTGCTGGAAAAAAATCTTTTAACTCATACAGTTCTTCTTTGCACAAGTCAATAACTGAATTACGTGTGGATAATTCAAAAATTTCTTATTCGATGGGACATCAAGTATTGTACTAAAATAAATATTGGCTTATGTACAACCTTGATTTGATTTACAGTTAAAGAAAGCTATCTGTTTCTCAATTGATGCCATGCATCTCTCCAGACTGCTGTGTGTGGCGTGGTAAGAAAGATGCTCCCATTTGGTTACGGAGCAGCTCACAGCATTTCCCAGGCAGGAAAATCCTACCTTGCTCTCAAATCCCATCTGTGAGGCCAGGACTATGAACAGTGATGAATGAAAAGCACTCAAACCTCTATCATAATTTGTACCTATACTGTAGCCCTCTACAGTATGCTATTGGCACAGGCTTTATGATTAGCCAACAATGGAAGCCTCAAGAATTACCAGGCTTGGTTTACCTGGTCTTGGCTTGCCAAGAGCTTTGGTTTAGCTTTAGCTTTAGCTGTAACAACAACCTTCTAATGAGCAAGTTGCTACTGCCTGATTCATTTTAGTTTTACTTAGCTTTTTATCTCTGCATACAGTAATGGAAAGGTTTTTAATATTTTTGAAACAGATAAGAAGAATGAGTTGTCTTCTGTACAATAAATTCTCTCAGACACTAAAGTAATGCTGCAGCATTAGGAAGTGGTAGAGGAAGAGATCCTAGAGGTGCAGCAGCTGAAGGATGAGACCTGAAGCTGTGAACAACTCAGCAGTGGTAGGTTACTAGTTATAAGCCATGCTTCATAGCTTCATAAGACAAAACCAGCTTTAGAGGCAAAAGAAAGGACACAGAAGAACTACTGAGTATATTCAAAATGTATCACATATGCAGCAAACTCAGGTAGAATGTGGAGCTGCAGCCCGATGATGAGTGATGTACAGTTTTGAAAAACAGAAATGCCCAGACCTTGGGAGGGGAAGATAAACATCAGCATGATTCTCACAGAAAAGACAAGGAGGAAGAAACCTCCATCAGTAACATCACTCCCTGCAGGGCCCCTGCAGGCTGTTGAAAACGCACTGCATCCAGTGATGGCCTCTGGACCATCTCTGTGTTAGCATAACACACCTAAAAGAAGAAAGATTTAATAATTCATGGAGTTTTTTTCCTCTAATTTTTAAATGCACATATATTATCTCATTAACATAATGCTGTACATAGTAGTATCATTATAACAGAACTAATAATCATGCTTGATTAAACAATAAATCCTTGGCTTCATATAGCTGATGCATTTGCCCTTTTGCCCAGAACAAGACTGAGCACACAAATATATAGATGTGAAGAGGGTATTTGTTCTGTCCTGCTTTCATGCATGGAATTTCAATATGCTGCATACATATAACTCCATATGTTTCCAGAATCCATTTTGGAAATCGCTGCTTCCTCAGAGTGATCGCTATTACCGAACTATTTCCTAATCAGGTAGTGGTTATTCAGGTTTGCCTCTCAAATTACCACTTCTATCTTCAGTAAACAAGCAAAATTATAGAAAAGCTAGGTTGAATTTTCCCAGATCTAGACATACAGCCAAGGAATTCAATTTCTAAAGTTTTGTTTTGCTTTTTATGGAAAAGGTCACTTCCTTAAATACAACTTTTGCTTTCTCCTCTTATGAAAAATGAGCACTGCTTCTGGTAACAAGCTGTTACCAGAAGTGGTAGTAGGTGTACCTGCTTGGCATACAATATCAGCCCCCTCATAGACTCACACTGAAGGTCGCAGACCACATATGTTTTCCAAAGAGCTGATTTGGAGAAGGCTTGGTACTGCTAAGAAATCGGATCAAATTAACTTGTATTGTCATTCTTTTTACCCAAAAGAAAAATAGAGCTATGGGCCTTGTAGTCTGAATGGGAATGGCATACACATTTAAAGTCAGCTTTGGGAATTCCTTTCTATTATTACTGCGAACATAATATCTCCACATCTCTCTTCTGACAATATTGTCAGTAATAGTTTGTCTAGCTATAATTCTCCCTCTGGAAGCCAAGTACACAAAGATGACAGCTTTACAATTTAATTAAAGGTAATAATGGAGAAAATATAATAGTAAAGTGGGTTTAACAATTCATGAGAGTCAGATACAAAAGTAGAGATTGTTGAGCACCTCATTGGTGAAGCATTGAAACCATTTTACATTTTACAAATTACTCTAAAGTAGCAGTCCCAGTATTTCATGCTGAAACATTGAGGGTCCCAGCTTGTAAGGTGTATTTACAGTAAAAACTGCGTATATATATATATATATATATATATGTATATACAGAGACAAAAAGAAGACGTAGTATCTTTACATGTTAGAAGAGCATGAGATGCATATCCTATTGGTAGATATGCAACAGTGATAAGAGAAAATCTAGCTATATGAGACACCTTTTGATAAAATCTATCTGCTAACAATTTCTGAATTTTGGCTGCAATGGCAGCCAGAAGACAAGATTTTTGGAAATGAAGAAAAGGTGGTTGGTCTTTCATGCATATATTCTTTCTGTTTAACTATAGCTGAGAGCAATGAGGCCATGTGTACTATTCTTTAAAATTTACCCAGGAAACCATTTTGCTGAGACAGGTCCTACTGCCAGTGGAAGGCTTGGCAATGGTGCACAAAAAAGAGAAACAGGCTTAAAGGACAACAGACAATTTATGCTAGGACATTTTACATGGGAAGGTAGCTTAGTTCTGACATGCAGTTATCAACCGTAGAGTGATTTTAAAGAAAATAAATGAGGACAGGGTTGAGGAGGAGGCTGTAGTATGGAGTTTCTCATAGGTAAGCAGGGGGTGTATTCACTTTCCACACAGTTACCTTTCCTGGGTCTTCCTACATGCAGTTGCAAAGCCTTCAAGACAGCTTATTGCAATGTCTTGAGAACTACCACAATAAAATTATTTATCTTTAAAGGGTTAGCTGATTTTCAGTTATTCCTCATCTGTTTCCTGATCACTTCTTGTTACTTTGGGGTTGAATTTTCATACCAGTCTCCTGGTCTTGGAGACTGTCGTGGTTTGAACCCAGTTGGCAACTAAATACCATGCAGTCCCCTTGTTCACTCCCCTGCAGTTACCCACCTCCCCTCCCCTGCCCTGGGAAGGATGAGGAAGAGAATCAAGAGAATGTAAAAACCACAGGTTGAGATAAGAACAGTTTAATAAGTAAAACAAAGTAACTATGGTGACAATAGAAATAATACTCAGAGCAACAATAAGGAAAATAATAGGAAACAATAACAAAAAAGAAATGAAAGCTCAGACAACACAGGTGATGCACAATGCAATTACTCACTACCTGCTGACTGATAGCCAGCCCAAGCTGAGCAGAGATGTGCCCTGCTGGGTGACTCTCCCCAGTTTGTATACTGGGCATGATGTGCTGTGGTGTGGAATACCCCTTTGGCTAGTTCAGGTTAGGTGTCATGTTTCTACTTCCTCCCAGCTTCTTGTGAACATCCTCACTCTCAGAGCCTGAAAGACTGAAAAGTCCTTGATCAGGGTAAGTGCTACTTAGCAACAACTAAAACATAGGTGTGTTATCAGCATTGTTCCCAGACTAAAGCCAAAACACAGCCCTGTCCCAGCTACAGGGAAGAAAAATGACTCAGCTGAAACAAGGATGGAGACAGAACCAAGCCCCACAAAAAAAACTCCCCACTTTTTCTTTTCCGAGAGAACATGTTTAAAATCTCCTCCTATTCTGGATGATTTCACTGAATCATCTTTTCTTTCCAGCTCTTCCTTGCCAGATGAAGAAGGACTCAGAGTTGGTGACCACCCGCTCCTATGTCTGAGAATCAGTCCCCTGGGCTGCTGGAGTCTTGTCCCTGGCCCTACAACTGTTAACCAAATGCCTTTGTGCAGGGATCCTGTAACATGTTAGCTGTCACTGCTGCATTGTTTGGTGCTGCAGGGTAGCAGAGGACACAGAGCTTCACAGTGCTCTTTGGGTAGGGAACACAAAGATTTGCAGATGCAGTTGCCATACATACAGCATGGCTAAACCTGATTGTGTGAACTTGAAGAAACGTGCATGGGATTTGCAGAGCCAAGATTTGGGGAGAGGAGATGCAGTTCAAGAAGTAACATTTCTACAAGAGTGATGTTTTACACTGTAAATAGCAAGGAGATAAACAGATCATCTATATTTCATCAACTTTTGTTTCTCATTACAGACTATTACACCTTCTGTGTATGAGATACACTACCACATCAGAAAGCTCATCAGACACTACCTTCACTGTTACCACTATGCCATCAATCATGGATATAACACAATCAAAGCAAAGCAGATCCAGGATACAAATTGTGCCTTAATGTCTGTTTATTTTTTATTTTTTAACATATGAAAAGTCTCTGCCTGAGATTCCAGCAGATATGCAAATTAATTAAAATTATACAAATATGTATGATTAATATGAGTATTTGCCAAACCCAGTATTTTTGAAACACCTGTTCTTTCCCAGCTATGAGACGAAGCAGTTGGCAGTGGAAGCAAGTAGAAAGAGAAAAAAAGTCCTCCCATGAAACAGAAATAATGTCCATTTGAAAGTAGAAAAAAAAAAAAAAAACCCACCAAAATCACAAAGGGGAAATAACAGGATAGAAAGTTCAAAATTTTAAATTAGTGTTAACAGTTCAATTTATCTTGACTAATATTACAGTAATTGGATTGTGTCCATCACATCACTGTTGTGACACACTTGGTTTGCTCTCTTTGTTCCTGTCAGTTTCCCACAGAGACCACAGTTAGATGAAGTTCACTTTTCAAAATCCAACATTCTGCTTGCTACCACAGCTGAAACCATGTGGCTAGCTGCACTTATAATGCTCAGAATTCATGCATACCTTTGTGACCTGGATTGCTGCTCTACACTACAGCAACATTATGTATACAAGATGAAAAATTTCTCATATATTGATATTTTAAGACTAAATTAATGCAGCTATTAAGAGTGTCAATGCTTATTTCTTTTCTTGGTGGTTTAGTCATCAGCAGTGAAAGGTAAAGGAGTAATTTTCATCAGCCACAGAAGACCAAATATAGGTCACGGTGAGTTCAAAGACAAATAATTTAAGAATCAGAGCCTCAGTGGAATGCGTCAATAATAATGCCAAGTAAAGCACTGTGTTAGAATGAATGATAAAATATTAGCAAAGAATGTGAATTGATCTTAAAAAAAAATAGCTTTGTGTTTTATTATGCTATATTTTTTTGTCACGCTACCATTACATTTCCCATTTTATTGCATTGGCTTATGACAAAACTATAGTGTTTGCCTGAATAAGGTTAAGCAAATTTTAATTTAAAGTCCATAAAGGTGAATTTTCAGTAGAGGCATTGCACAGCCAGCCAGGAATGTTTAATAATAATTCAAATCTGTAGTCTTTTCACATAACTCTAACAGAATAAATCCTGCAAATCACCCTAAATCTCAAAAATAAGCCCTGAATCTCATGTGATTAATGTTCAAGCAAAATTGTCATATTTTGAGTGTAACAAGGACATCTCTAATTTCATTGTCTCAATATACCAGATCAAGTTAAAAAAAGAATTAAGGATGGGTGCTGAAAATAGGTACTAGAATATGTTATATAGGAAAATAACCCACATGTACACCTTCACACATAATACATAAAAATGCAATTAATATTTCTTTGTTTTTATTCATTTTTCAAAATTCTAAGGCATCCCTTTTAAGCGTGAAAGGCTAGTAAGTAATGTCTTTGAAAGCTACCAATATAGATTATAAACATACTCATTTTTGTTAGAAATGTCATCTTTTAACAGTGGGGAGTAAGAGAAAAGAGTCCAAGTAGTAACTAAAATAACAGCACTAGGCACTGCAGATACTGGTTAGAGGGACAAATGTAACAACAAATTTTAAAATATTATTTAGTATTTCTCTATTTGCAAAATAAGATTTTTCCCTAAACACTGCATGCACACAGAACATAGAGAACTTCCATACTTTCAGAGTTTTAAAGGTGTATCCTAAAGGGTTAGGGCTGACAGACCAGACATACAGTTATTTTTTTCCACATACCATAAATTTCTTTCTTGAGTTTAAGATTTATTAAGAGCATCCTGCTCATCCATGAAGGTCTCCTGCCTCTTTACCTGATTTCTTCATAAAGGGGTACACTGGTCTTGGGCTTGGAGGAAGTGCTGTTTATATACAAACCAGCTTTCTTGGTTTTTCTTCTCATCTAGAGCCCTATCCCATGAGATTCCTCTAAGCAGGTCTTTGAAGATGCCAAAGTTAACTATCAGGAAGTTTAAGATTCTAGTCTTGTTTACTGTTTTGCTTCCTCTACTCAGGATCCTGAGTTCCACCATCTCATGATTGCTACAGCCAGGACTGCTCTTAACCTTTACACCTTCAATCTAACTTACTGGTTTGTAAGTACTATGTCTAGCAACATACCATTCCTCGGTGGCTCCTCAACTGCCATTGAAGTATTCTTCCGTGATCAGCAGGAATTTCCCGGACTGTGTATGCTGGGCCATGTTATCCCTCCAACAAATATCAGGGTGGTTGAAGACCCCCAGGAGAACCAGGGCCTGTGACTGTGAAGCTATTTCCAGCTGCCCATAAAAGGCTTCATCAACTTCCTACTCATTGGTGGCCTATAATAAACACCCATAAGACTGTCCCCCATATTAGTCTGTCCTTTAATTCTCACCCATAGACTCTCAACTCATTAAGGAAGATGAATAGGAAACATTTCGACAATTACTACACTAATTTACAGTAGATGCTTTCCCTTATCTTGCACAAGTGATGACAGTAAAAATTCCTGCTTTTTTATTGAAATAAAAAAAAGGTTGAGCATTTATAAGTGATATCTATCAACTGTAAATAAATTATTTATACTAGCATTTCTATTACTCAGCTAAGCAAAAAGTCAATGGGGATATTACTAGAAGACATCTTTCTGGAAATTTCTATAGCTTAGTAAATAAGATATTTAGACAGACTGCTCCTACAAAAGAGATGTTTAGAGACTCAGAAAAAGTAAGCTCATCAGCTACAGAAAGAAGCCACTTTACTTTCCAAGTAAGCAACAAATCCTCTAGTTCAGCAGCAACTGAATTGGTAAAGGCATCAAAATTCCTCTCACTCTCTGTACATCTCACGAGACTTCTCCAGCCTCAGGACTGCAGAAACTAACTCTGTGCTTGAAGGTGGAGGTGAACATTAAAAACAAGAGATGAACAATAAGAATTGGAAAGCTTACCTAAGCTGCCCTTAACACCATTCTGCAATCCTGAAATGCTACTGCAAGTTTATTTATATGGGCTGACCTGATTGGTTGCAGCAAGTCCAATACCCTCTGGGCGTTCATCAATATTGTCCAAGCTGAACTATTAACCTGAACTATTTGGGCAATATCTTGACCAAATCTCTAAAGTCTAATTCAAAATACAATGTTATAGCATTCACAGGTTCACAAATTTCACTAAAAGTTCACTTAGTATGAACCTACATTCAGAATCTGAATGTTCATAAAAAGGCAAGCTTACTGTAGTATTATCTTTTATATTTTTCCATGATTTTGAACATGCCATTATCAGTGAGACAGATTTTTTTCATATTTAAAATAAAAAAAAAAATCAAATTTTATTTTCATACAAATTATGCTTAGCGCATGACACTTAAGGTAATTATTCTAATTTTAATTGATGTACCTCTAATAAGCATTTTTTTATATCTTGATGACTTAGGTTACATATGAAGACTGCATAGTCCTTGACATGTTTACATTATGTATAAATACATCATATAAATAAACCTTGCAACAGTTTAACATCGTAGTGTAAACCATTTCAGCATTCAAATAAAAAATACAACTATTATTTCACCTTGGATACTTACAAATTCTGAGCTCTTCATTAAGTTGTCCATGTCAGTCTTCTAGAACTCTTAAATACTATACAGATATGCTTTTTATAATCTAATATTTACTTTTACCTGTGCTGTGTTTAATCTTTGCTTCATGTTTTTTGTCTAGGTTTCCTCTAAAACATAGCAGCATTTGACAGCTCTGTATCCTGAGGAAAACTAATAAAAATTATACAAAGGAATATTTTTATCTAACCATAAAATGATGCCAGAAACCCAACAGGGACCAAACACCACATTGGAACAAATATAGTCCAGAGACACACTTTCAAATTGATCACCTGCTGTAAAATAACCATCTGTGTTTAACTGTAATTTAATTATAGGTTCATTCCTTTTGTGTACACTGAAAGGATCTCATAGGTCTTCCCCAGTTGGTCTGCAATCAACTTATGGCATTTTGCAAAAGCAACAGACATGTTCTCTTAATAACACCTGCTAACTTGTTCCACTCCTGTTTCAGTAAAAGCCTTTTGGGATTTTACAATGGTGCTGAGAAGCAAAAAAAAAAATTATTATTATTAAATCTGAAATAAAAAACTAATTAATCACTTACCCTAAAAAGCCAACATTATTTGCCATCACTTCCTTTTCCACAGAACTAACCTGAGAATCGCAAAGCTAAAAGATTTATTATTGTTTTTGAGTGGAAAAGAAAATCAGTATTCTCCAAAGATCTCTAAGCTACCATGGCAATCTATATTAATTGAAAACTGCAGTATTCTCAATACCTCAAAGCAAAAATAAAGTGCATAGACATTAATACTTGCTGAAACTAAGCTTGTCCACTAGAGATTTATTGGAATTAGAACAAAAAGCCAACATAGCAACTTCTTACGTGGAGAATGATCTAGTCAGAAACTCCAAATTTAAACTTAGTGTAGACAACTGTTTAACTGTGACCAACTCATTAGGCCACATTACTCAAATATTAATGCTCAAAGTTAACTACCTAATACAAGCTTGATCTCAGAAATAAGAAAAAAATATAGGCTATTTAACTATTTTAGATAATTGCAATATGAATGATAAAAATGTCTTTCATTTTCAGTGTACCTTTATATATTACTTAAAATGCAAACAAATTGTTATCTATTGAACTAAGTCCTATGGAGGAAACTTAGCAGCAAGCAGTGCAGAAACATTTAAAGTCTTGTAATACAAAATCCAATAATAAAACAGCAACTTCAGGAATAAGTGGAATCGCACACAAATTCAGCATTGGCTCATATTCAGCCTAGATCTAAGCATAAAATACATATTTAAACAAGCTTCCCTGAATGTCCAACCACTAGCTGTCCCATTACCAAGCATTTACATAGACAAGAATAATGGCAAAAATACATTTTCTGTGAACAGTGGCTGACAAACATCAGCATTAGAATAGCATAGAAAGCTTCATAGAATATTAACTATTAAAAACTATCAAAAAACCTATTTTTTTCCTGTCCTCTGCCAAAGTGAAAGAGGTATCTATAAACTCAGGGACAACAAACATGCAAAAGACATCAGTGAACCTGGAGCTGGGAAAGTCACTTCTGTAATTTTTGCCTTTGTGTATTACATGATGTGTCATTAAGTCTCCTGGTAAAAGGTGGTAATTGCCTTTGAATCACTGGGGTTTTTTTTTTGTGAGTTCTTCTCTTTTCTCATTATCACGTCTTTATCTCAACCCTTGACGTTTATGCTTTTCTGATTTTGTCCCTCACCATGCTGGAGGGGAGGAAGTTTTGGGCAAGGTTGGAGGGGGGAAGTGAGTAACTGGGAGGGGTCTTTGTTGCTAGTCAGGGACACTTTACCACAGATGAGCTGACTGTGACTGCCACCTCAGTGCAACACAGAAATTTCCTATACGGCTTCTGGAATAGGAGTATTTTGAAGAGTAATCTAGAAGAGAGAATGCTGTCTTGGCAAGATACATTAAGAAAGGTTAAGCCATATGGAGCAGCATCTATGATGAACCTAAAGCAAGCACAGGAGAAGACTGCACAAAGACAAAAGGAAAAAAGAAGCCAAAGCTCTAAAGCTACAGAGAAGTAAAAACAGTTACTCTGAAGTGGATGAAGAGCAGTTAGAGGGCCAGCATTATTTTTATCTCTTTTGTGGATTTCCTGTGGCTCTGTCTAAAAAGACCGAAGGAAATGTTTTGAGTAACATAACTAACAACCAGACTGTGGCCCAAGCATTTGATTTTCAATGAAATTTCTCTGAACAAGGAGGCCTACTTGCAAAGCCATTGTAGTACCAAAGCTTCTATCCTGTTCTGTGACTGCCTACACATCTCCACCGCAGATAAGGAAAAATTCTTATATCCAGGACACAGTTTCAAAAAGGGAAAGGGGGGAGAGAAACCCAAACCTCAAACAAAAACAAAAAAAAAAGCCCCAGAAATTTTACATATTTGAGACACTCATATTCTGGAGATAATGAGAAGGGGAGAGGATCACTAATTAAATCAAGGTGGTCAACAGCATCTAGATTCAAGTGCTGTTCTGTCCCCTAGCCAGTTCTTGCTAGAGGCTTGTAGGAGTGTGAAAACAAAGAGCTGAAGTCCTAGAAACAGTTGCTGTTCGTGTGGTCAGGGTCAAAGAATAAATCAAGCTTAAGGCTTGGAAGGAAAAAAGTAATACAAAACAAAAACATTGAATGGACTCACACAGGGAAAAGTAACATAGTAGGGAAAGGAAGGATTTGACTTTTGGCCATCTGAAATGGCCAGTCTTTGCACAGACTTTAATTTAAAAGGTCAGTTTGAGCCAGTTTATACTTTACCTTTTAAGCAGTTGTTAGATTGTAGTTCAGAATATTCTAAGCTGATGTTAGAATCTCATATACTAAGAAAAAAACACAGGACATGAAAGGAATCTCCTGGATCAACAAGCTAACACAGGAAACTGGTTTTATCCCTCCAATAAAGAGTCATTCCATTTTTTCTGCATATTAATACCATGTATAGCAAGCCTAGCAAGGAGATTTACAGGGTGGGAAAATGATGAACATAGAGAACTCCTGAGGGAAGTGTCAGACATTTTACATGGTGGGCCATGAGTATATCTGACAGACTTGCTAGGTGCTGATGACACCTCCAGCATTTACTACTTTCTGCAGGGGTATAAGCTTTCAGGGAACCATTAGAATAAACAGAAAATCTTGTCCTGAAAGATACAGAGGGCTAGTCTGAAGTATTTTTCACATTTAACCACACTACCACACCCCCCCCCCCTAAAATCCCCCTCCAACTGTCTGACACCATAATTCATGGGGATTTCTTTGTTTTCCCCTCTTTATACTCCTAATAACTATTGGCCAAATGTGGACCATAGCAAAGAATATGAATATAACTGAATTTTCCAGCAATTACTCAAGGTTGATATTCACACTTGCAAGTTTCATTTATTCCTTCCACTACGGAGTTAATCTTGCTCCTTGACTGAAAGATACATGGGGCAAGATCTGCCTTTCACATTTACATATTTAGCAAATACTGCTAAAAATTGTAAAACACTCTTATCTCTTGTACTGGTAAAAAAGCCTTATGTAGTAAATGAAAGAAAGGAACTAGCAAGAGAAAAAGAAATTATGGTACTACGCAGAGAAGTAGTAAGCACACCACCAAAACCCTGCTACACAACCTGAAGTCATGAAAGACACATTGATACAGTACACATGATCAAAACTGAGGAAGCATCTACCAAAGATTTGGAAGTTATGGACAAGATGAAGGCACTAGTGAGACCTATCACTCTTTAAAAGTGAATCCAGGACAACAAGGTTCTACCATGGCACACACACATACTACTAAAAAAAGATTCCTTGCTTTCAACAGCCCTTTCTCCATAAACATAACACACAAACATAACCAATTACAAAAAGTACGTTAACATCACTTGCATTTGTGGGAGTGTAGCATTAAAGAAACTGAGTGAAATGGATTTTCAGAGGTGGTCAGAATAAAGAGCAGATAAAACCCGAGGGGAATGAGAACCCAGGATTCTTCTAACGAATGTCTTACTGTACCAGCTGAACTGTTTGCCCATGGTTTAGAAAAATTAAGTGTATTATTACCAATTCATTTTCCTTATTTTAGGTCACCTTTATTTATAAGAAAGGAAATGTCTCATTTAATGTTTGGTAAAGACAAGTAGATGCACAGTAAGAAACCACACACCTTAGTTCACAATTTCTAAGTGGAAACAAGCTCAAAATTGTGTTATCAGTAACAGACCATACTGAAAATCGGGGTGACAATCAAATTCAGCTGCATGACGTTCTACAACTCCTCCCAAAAAAGGAAAATAGTACGCTACATAAAGAGTCCAAATTCCAGTCTGCAAAAGCAGAGTCAGCAGCAGTAGTATCCAGACTGAAAACTTCTGTAGGTCTGTGAGGGCCAGCGCATGATGTCAAAAGTTAATAACACTCAGAAAATCTATATTTTTTTGATAACACTGATATCTGTGAATATTTTGTGAAATTCAATGGTTGCCCCAGAAACATTGCTAGGAAATTCATGACATTTCTTCTTGAAAGATGTGCAGAGATGTGAAATACGAATGAATGTTTTAAGGAATGTATTTTTCAGATATATGCGATTACTGTTGATGTAGAAAGCAGTACTTTGTCAGAAAAAAAAAGAAAAAAAAAAGTAATGAACTTGCATGGATGTAAAGCTTATCAGCTAAGAAAGGCACTACAGTGTTAAGATACAATTTATGTGATAAGACTGTAAAATTACAATGTATGTGATCATGATTTATGCGATAAAACTGAAAATTACAGAATAGATGGTTAAAGCACATATGAGTTCCTGAGTACTTAAGAACCGTACAAAAATTATTGCATATGGATTTGGGATAACTGTGAGGTATGCATGAAAGAGATTTACTGCTGCTTTGGAAGATATTAAAAATCCCTCAGATAAAAATTTAAGTTACCTGGCAGCAGTTTACATAAATTTCTTAAAAATTAAGGAAAAAAGAATAACCTTTGACTTCATGTTTAACTGGCACACTAATAAGAGTCTTTAATTAAGATAATGTCATGGGTTCAGCAGCAGCAGTCATCTTTCCCCTTTAAACAGTAGCTGGTGCAGCGCTGTGTTTTGGATTTTCGCCTTGGGAGCAGTGCTGATAACACCAGTGTTTATAGTTAAGGCTTGGAATGTTTTGGTTTGACCAAGGACTTTCCGAGTTTCATGCTCTGCCAGGGAGGAGGGAAGCCTGGAAGAAGCCGGGCGGAAGGGGAGACAGGACACCTGACCCGGGCTGACCAAGGAGGTATTCCATACCACAGTACATCATGCCCAGTTCTACTTCGGGGGGCAGGAATCCGGACGGAAGGGTCTCTCGACTCGACCGTCGTCGTCAAGTGGTGAGCAGCTCTGTCCTCTTCCCTTGTTTTTCTCTGGCTATTGTTGTTATTGGTGGTGGCAGCGCTGATTTGTGTTATACCTTAGTTACTGAACGGTCCTTATCTCAACTCGTAGGAGCTGCATTCTTTCGGTTCCTCTTTCCATTTCCCCCCCCCCCTTCCCCCCCCCCCGTGAAGTGGGTGGGGAAGAAGGTTGGGAGGAGTGAGTGGGCAGGCAGATTGACTTACGCCTGAAACCACGACAACAGCAATGTTTTAAAACAGGAAAAAAAAATACATATATTATATACAACAGTTTCAGTCATACAAGGAATAGATCACTTAATTCTGTATTAGACTTTTTATTGACACGGATCATATTTACACATCTTACACTAGTTTTGCCCTTGTAGAAGTACCTATCTGCATGGGCTTAATCTTAATTACTGTGAGTGCTTTATAGTCAGCAGAGATAGAGCCACTGGTGTTTAGAGCAGGATCTATCTCACCTTAAAATGCAGATCCTATTATCTTACTCTTAATGTGTCTGCTCCTCTTCCCACAGAATAAAGAATCCTAAGGCAAAGACCTGAGAGATAGACCACCAGTTGTGGATTTACTATCGCAGGTGAATTCTGTACTTAAGTAAAATATGTAAGCAAACCTGCAGCCTTATTTTTGCAGAAACTGGAAGCTGGGTGAATGAGACAGAGGGTGGACATTTTAGGAGCATGATGGGGGATCATTACTGTGAAGGGCCAGACTCTGCTCTTGCTTCTGCAATAGAATTTCTAGATGAATCTGAGGGAACATCACAAAACCTTTTATTAAGCTTTTTCAGTACCCACCTTCTATGAAAGACTCTTCTTACTTTAAATATGTACAAATCAGTTTTGTCTTGACTTGGGCTCTTCAGGGTCCCTTCACAGCTAGTGATTCTCCAATATTTCCTTCAAAACATACCTCCCTTTTAAAACTCAGATCCCAGATGAGATAAAATAGAAGATGAAATACTAAAATTTCCCCCTTGGCAGAAACTGCAGTTATTGACAGAGGAATAAGCAGTAGCAGAACTTAAGTAGTACAGCCTTGGTTCACTTCAGTCACCAGAAACCCGTTCTGGAGCATAAATATCAATAATTTGGGAAAGAAACAACAGAGTCATCACCTTGTTGAAGTTCAGGCATGTGATCAAGAGGACTGAGACAGTGTTAGAGATAATAAGTCTGGGCATTTTTTTCACTGTTGTATGGTTGAATGAGCTATGTTAAGTGTCCTTTGAAGAGAATGTTTTTGCAGAGGGACTTCTGAATGATAATGGACATGGTATCTTAGCACAGGCCTGTCTGCACAATCCAATCTATGTCAATCCAGACAGCTACTTGACAACTGTAAAGTAGTGAACCAAAGGCTTTGGGGCCTTGTCAGAAGGTTACTAGAGGACACATACGTGCAGAAGTTTACAGAAGTTGGCACGAAGAATTGCTGAGCAGAATGTGCAAGAAGGAACTGATAATCGCAACCTTGGAACATGTGCTGTAATGGTTGACAAATTATTAAATTGTTACTAACACTTGACTAAGAGATATTAACCAATTAATGTATTGTTTATTGTGCATGAACCCTGGAAAACCTTATATAATCTCAATAATATTGTGAATAAAGTGATCATTGACCTCTATGACGATTTAGTCTTTGACTCCGGCAGCTCCTTCATCATGTTTTAATATAAAATGCATAGCTTTTGGCATGAAGGAACCCTTATGCTATTAGTCTCCTTTTGTGTCCAAATTAACTGTGGAATGAGCCTTGTTTTTAACAAGGGCATCATCTAGAACAGCTTCCAGATTTTATCTGATGAGGTGGGATCTGAATTTCTAGCCCATCGGGAGACTCTCCTGCTAATACTTTTATTTCTAATTTTAATCTGCGCAACTATACCTTCCAGTTGATATTCACTTTCTCTGGTATTTTATGGAGCATATTTTAACTTCCTCCCTTCGGAAGCTGTTTACACACCATGTAGCAAGTCTTTTCTCGGTCTTGTCTATGTTTTATGGTTAGCCAGAATGTATTGAATTCCTTCAGTGTTTCATAAAACCAAGTTTTCCAACCTTCACATAATTGTATTGCAGTTCATTCTATCTTCAGTTTTTCACTAGACTAAATACACTATTCCATCAGTAGTCCCACCATTGCCTTGCGAGATGTAAAATATCTAATAATTTATCTATCTGAAGATCACACAAGTGTTTTTTTCTCATTACACTGGTTAGACCAAATTGAAATCTTGTGTGTTGAGTGGGAAAGAGCTAATATCAGATAACATCAAGGGTTCTACTCCTTGGGAAGGGCTCCTCTGCCACCTCACAAAGCTACACCCATTGCTGATATAGTAACAGGAATGTTAATGGATCACTCTGCTGGTTTGTCATGATTTGTACAGGAAGGTTGTCACAGGTGCCTGACTTCTTTTCATGCTTGCCAAAGCTGTTGATGTATTCTTTGTTCCTGTTAATACTTCATCGTCATGAGGTGCTTAATAATGAAATGAGGAAAACCTATCATTGAGACACTCTAGGGCTGGCTTGGAGGCAGTGATTATCAGAAGTGTTCCGGTCTTTAGAGGGGTATTCCAGGATAGATTGTCAGCGTCATTTGCAGGGCTCTAATACGTGCTTTTTACTGTGTTTTTTTCTCTTGATTTAGAATTTTTTCCTAATTTGAGTTCCTATAAGAGTTAAAAGAGGTAAAATAATCAGTAGATACTAATGTGCCTTTAATGATCACATAAGAGCTTCTATTGATCTACCTTTTGGTACTGACAGAATGTTGGCTGAAACCAGAGTCTGGTTCAAAAGGCTAGCTCCTGCTGTCTCAGACAGCTGTGTTAGTGCCTGGTGTGCTTCTGCCACATATTCCTTCACAGACCATGTAACATTGCTTAGTACTTCTGAGCAAGGAAACAAAAGTCACAACTGACTCTGACTCCAGGAAGAGATCAGGGTAGCTGAGAGGTCAGGCTCCTCTTCTTCTACTTTCCTTCTGTAGCTGAGAAGTTCCTGTGAGCTGTTTTCTCATGATACTTAAGTGTGGACTATAACCTACAGATAAGGAAAATGGGCCAAAGCAACCCAAAAGTGCGCAGAGTTGAAACTGCAGGGAAGATACCAAAAAGCACCATGGTAAAGATTTTTACCCTGAACCTGAGAGCAAGAAATGCTGAACTTTGCAATAAAAATTGTTAATGCTGATCTGAGTGTAGTCTTACAGCAGGTTTAGTGCCAAACTTGCTTGCATGTTTCTCTCTGCCAGCATCTAGAGGACAAGAGGAAGGGAGAAGGAAAGAATACACTCTCGGGAACCAGATTACGAATCAAGAGAAATTACTCATTCCTTATCCTTGGCAGGCAACCAAAAGAAGCTCTGAAGTAGAGGACTCCAACAGTAAATGTTAGTTCATTATAGCTGATGGAGAGAATGCTTTGATGTTATGTAGCTGTTTGTTCTCTATGGACTCTCAGCTGCTATGGATAATTTTGCCTTAAAGGATTTTTAATAGGTGTGTCTCGAGCTAAAGCCTTTTCTATTAAATTGTATGGAAGGCATTAGAGACAGTTTACAGATTGTTAAACTAATATCCTCTTGGACGCTTTGTCTCCAAGCAGATCTTTACATCATGCAACCTCCTTGCAATAGACATGCTGGAAATCCTCAAACCTTTGCTATTACGTGACTACTGCAAGAGAAGTATGGTCAATAATGCCATTTCAAGACATTTTCCTCAGTGTTTGGCCATACATCTGTGTAGTGGACACCTACCTCCCTTGCTATGCACAGTATTGTTTAAACTCCTCAGCTTGTCATAGAACAGGCTTTAGGCCCAAAACTTGAAGCCACAGAAGACATCAAGTAGGAAATAATGTGCTGGGTACAAATATTTTTTTCATTGCAGACTTGTTTTTCATAATAAGAACAGGAAAACCTGCTCTAAGAAGTATTATTTGCTGCTGATAGTCACCTGCTACAAAGACCTCACTATCTCAGAATGGTCTGACAGTGAGTGCCCTCTTTCTTAGTAGGGGTACACGTATGCTAGGAAATAGGTGTAACATTGCAGGAAGCCTCTGGTTGCCTGCAGCTGAGACAAAAGGAGGTACCATAGTACTTCACCACTCTCAGTGAAGCATGAACCTGCTCATCTCATTTTGAATACAAGGGGGCTTTCCATCACACACAACTACCGAGAGCAAATTTCACAAGCTATCTCTGTTTTATGCAGAGAATCTCCTTCCTTATGTTTGCTTTGAATGTGCCATCTAATGAGTGACTGCAAATGGCTATGGAAGAGAAAAAGAACAATTGCTACATGTATTTCTTAGTTGGCCTTTCCCTTCACCTCTTGCTTTTCTAGATGTTTACACAACTTCTCCCTTTCTTTACCCACATACCTTTTTTTTAAAATGAAGATTCATAGTGTATGAGGCCGCTCCTTTAATGGAAATCCCTTCCACACATCTGTGAATCAAGTTCATCCCATCTGTTGCCCTTTTCTTGTTAGTTTATTATTATTATAGTTTTTATTTCATGTTCTTGTGCATTCTTTCTGAAGAGGGGACCAGAACCACACACAGTGGTTATCAGGTGCTTGCTTTGTTTAAGCTTCCTGTCACTGTCTTTTGTTGTAATGATTTCTAACATATCTTTGTCACTCGTTTACCTTAAAATAATTCCAGTTGCACCACCGTTGTCTGTGAATGCTGATAATTTAACAATCTGTGGTTTGTGGTTTTAACAGTTATTTCTTAGTATAAGTATGTTTCCTCTCCTTCTATGGTAGCTCTAACTTCCTTAAGATTTTTTCTGTGAATTTTAAAATGGCTTTAGAAATGCAAATAAACTTGCAGCTGGATCTCCCTTGTCTGCATGTCTGTTGACTTCTTCCAAAAGCCAGGCTAGACTCTAAAGCATCATTTCCCTTTACAAAACTGCATACGCTTTTCCCCGTTATTCTTTATTTATCTATGGATGCTCTTTTATCTTACAGTTTCTATCAATTAGCCTGCTACATAAGTACTACCAGTCTGTAGCTTCCCAAACCTTTACGTAGGAGCCTCTTAAAATTTGAAGCTGCATTAGCTGATTTGAAGAGTCTTGGCATTGAGACAATTTTACATTTCAGCTTGCATACCAGAGCCATTAATTGAATCATTTCACAGTGGAGTTCCTCAGGTGTTTTTTGGAAGAAAATCCTTCGGTCTTGGAGATTAGTTAGTACATTTTTATTTGCTTCATGGTCTCCCTCAATCGGGAATGATCCTCCTAGGTGTCCCCTTACAAAGAAAGAATAGCTGTGACATTTTCCATGGTTAAGAATAGAACACATTGTATTATTATTATTTTTTTGCTGCGCACTTATTTATACAAATTTTGGTTACCTTTTTGCAATTCCAGTACTTTTTTGCCTCACTTTTTAGTCATACTGGCTTCTATTGGTCTTTCTAATGTCCTTTGTGTGAGTGAAATGCATTTGCTCAGAGTTCAGTGTTATTATCTCTGGTTTCTACAGAGTAGTTGAGGATTTTACTCTTCTGACTGTTCCTTATATTGTCTTTTAAAGGCAAGACCAAAAATAAGGAATAATTTCCACTCAGTGCCTATTTTTAAAGTTAAAAATATTGCATTATCTTTTTTATTATTATTTTTTTATTCTGATGTAATAAGCACTTTGTGATTTCTGTTGTAGATGACTTTCTACAGTAACATTCCAGTCAGTACCATGCATTGCTTGCACTGGATGCAACAAAATTCAGAGTTTGTTTTCCTCTTACAGTTACTCATTTTTCCATTTCATATGGCATCATGTTCTAATGTGAAATTTATCTAGTACACCCAAGTAAATAAAGCTGAGAGGGAACATTACCAATATATGTTAGTTTTTTTGGTTTCTTTGTGTCTAATTCTGTTCACTGTAACAAGGCTAGCCTGGAATAGTAACAAAATGACTTCTGATATGCTCCTGATAGTAAGACATGCTTGTGGCTATGAAAGTATTAAGGTCTTGTACCATGTAGGAATTGTTATTATCAAAGAGGAACTACTTTTTCATGACCCAGGGAAGCTAAGGCCAGCAGTCCCGGGCACAGAAGGCTAAACAAAGGAGGTACAAGTCCTTGTCTGATTCCATTTTTGACATAAAATTCTTTTAAAATAGATCCATTTTTCCATTGCAAAAGATTTACTGTAAGAAAATGGATAGATAGGTTTGGAAAAGCACTTTCCAAGACAGCTCAGCTTGCTGTGTATAAATATGCAATATAATATGAAACAAATACATACAGTCATCAACCAGTACTCCTTCCACCCACTTGTCTCTAATGCAGTGTCAAGGTGAATCACGCATGAGCTCATATTGCCCATTTCATTTATTACTCCTTCCTGACCCAGATTCTGCTTCACAAGCTTTCCTAAAATTTTTTCACCTTAAAATAATTTGTTTCTCTCCCTTACTGCACTATTCAGAAAGTCATTCAAGGCTTTTTTTTTTTTCTTTTTTTTTTTTTTTCCCTGCATTCTGGTCTAAATTTATCGTAACCACTTCAATCCTATTCTAACTTTTTTCTCTAACTTACATTTTTCTCTTTGTTTCTTGTTATTTACAACCCAGTGTATTTTAAAGAACCATCATATTGTCTCTGATATATTGTTTTCCTGGATTAAATAGGTCTGGGAACTGCTGAAGTCATTGTAGCCAGAGCCAGAACAGCAGTACCTAACTGCCACTGAGATTTTCTTCTGCAGGATGCAAAAGAAGTGGTCTCAAAGCATGTTGGAGACATATGACTAATGTCTAAATAACAGCAAATCTATACCATTCCTTTATTATCCTTGAGTATCCTCCAGTTATGAATTAAAGAATATGACTCACAATTGCTAACCCTTAGTTTTATAATTCTATCAAAACAGACTTGATGTTATTTAATTTTCTTACAAAAATCAAGTGTCATTACCTTTAATGTAATTTATAGTGTATGAGGCTGAAAGTTCCACTTACAGTCAGTATCCTAATACAGTTGAACTGTTAGGTGCTATACAGACATAAAAGACTCTGTTGCCTTTGTCCTGGGTGTTTGTATGTTGATATATCCTTTCTCTTGCTTCAGGGTGACCCCCAGCTCCCTCTGTGCTATGCCTGAAGGATCTTAAAGCTGAGGTACAGCTCTCCTGTAATTGTACCTGACACCTAGTAATTCATTTAGCTGTAAGTCTGTTTAACGTTTCATTTCTTGCTCTAAAGCTTTGAGGGAGCTGAGTGCATCTATGAGTGCTCAGGAATTATTTGTGTCCAGAGAGATACTGTTTGAAATGAATGCCTGTGCAGGCTCAGTATGAGATCATAGTGCAGTCTAGCATGAGCTGTGGTTACATTTCAAGCTCAAAGCACAGCACAAACTAAGCAGAAAACTGGAGATTTTATGCAACTGGAAAAAAAGAGAACCCTGAGCTCATTATTGGTGTGAAGTCTTAGCAGTTTTCTATTTGTACCATCTCTCCCCTCCTCTCCTTCCCCAAGCCTATTGCTAGCCCCTCCTCCCTCTCCTTGCACAGCAGTCTGGATGGGATGACTTCCATTGGGAAGAATTATTTATGAGAGTTCTGAAAATGTAGATGTACTGTTTCCAGCTAACTGAACTCGAATCACTTGCACTACACCATTAGAGAGGATAGCTAGCCAAGTAAATTATATACAGGCCATAAATGGAAGCAGTTGTAGTGGTTTCATGACTCTATAAAACTCTGGAAGTTTATGACTATTGACCAAACATGTAATCTGATTCTTAAAGCTGAATATTAGAAACCAATAGTGTCCAAAGCCTGCATTTACCTTCAGACCGGTTGCCATGCTGGTCTTAACATGGGAATTGTTTTTCAGTGGCAGCTTTTGAGAGCCATTAATAAATCCAGGTCTACTCTCTACAAGATGTACCAGCTAGCTCAAACACAGAGCAATAGAAAGTTTCAGTGAAGCAAAGAAGTGACTCCAGTTTAATACTGTGTTGTGGTTTCAGGCGTAAATCAATCTGCCTGCCCACTCACTCCTCCCAACCTTCTTTTCCCCCCCACTTCACGAGGGGGGGGGAGGGGGGGGAAGGAATCGAAAGAATGCAACTCCTATGGGTTGAGATAAGGACCGTTCAGTAATCAAGGTATAACACAAATCACTGCTGCCACC
>JASSUY010046770.1:9193-35933 GCA_032466535.1 Forpus xanthops | reverse complement strand
CCACAGCTTCTCTGGGCACCCTGTGCCAGCGCCTCAGCACCCTCACAGGGAAGAGCTTCTTCCTTATATCTAACCTGGACTTTGCCTGTTTCAGTTTGAACCCATCACCCCTTGTCCTGTCACTACAGTCCCTTATGGAGAGTCCTTGTATCCCCCTTTGGACGCTGGAAGGCTGCTCTGAGGTCTCCACGCAGCCTTCTCTTCTCCAGGCTGAACAGCCCAGTGTTCTCAGCCTGTCTCCATACGGGACGTGCTCCAGCCCCTGATCATCCTCATGACTTCCTCTGGACTTGCTCCAACAGCTCCATGTCCTTCTTATGTTGGCACCAAACTGCACACATTGCTCCGAGCGGGGGCTCATGAGAGCAGCGTAGAGGGGCAGGACCACATCCTTCAACCTGCTGCTCATACTGGGTCATGCTGGTCTCTCTCCAGCCTCTTCCAGTGACCTCGTCTGTCCTGCTTTTGGAATGCCTGCACTGAAATACTTCAGGCTTTTCTCAAGAATGCCAACAAATGACTCATGGCTCTAGCGCTGCCCTGTGTCAGGTTCATCCCCAGTGTCAAGGCGCAGCCTATGGAAACTTGGGAGTCCTGGCATAAGTTTCTGGCGCCTGGCTGCGCTCCGGCCGCAGTGCATGCTGGAAGCTGTAGTCTTGGCGCGGTGCACCTCCATATTAACAAAAGCAGGGTGGCTCCATCTTACTCAAATTGGGCTCAGCCTTCTCCCTCTGGCAGCATGCCCACGCCGTCCTGCTCGGCCCTAGGAGCCACCGGAGTTCTCCCGGCATCTTGTGTGAGCGGGAGGCGGGAGCGCGGCTCCTCCATTCACATCTTGCTGGATTCCACATGGAACAGCTTGTTTGGGAGCCCTGCGCCTCTGCGTGTTTTGCAACAGCTCGGCCTCCCGCCGGGCGGAGGCGGTGGGGGGATCCTGCCCCCGTTGGGTGGCAGATCTGGAGGGTGTCATGGTAAATCTCCTTTGTCTGCTAACGGCTTGACTGATGTATGGAGTAGACCATCCCTCCTCCCCTGTGTGATTTCTTGAGCTGAAAGCAGCAAGTGAGTGAGGAAGCTCCTTTGTGCAGATTTCTCGTCTCCTCCCGTGCGTGCCAGCTGGCTCGCGTTCAACATCTCTCTTTTCTCTCCTCCATCTCTAGAGAGAGGGGGCGGGGAAAGAGAGGAACATCTTAAAAAGAAATCTGCAGAAAAGACATGGGAGTTACTTAACAAAAATCCAACCCAAACAAGCCCAGCTGGGGGATTATAAATGCGGCGGTAGGAGCCCGGGGGGAGCGGGAGCAGCACCGCGGCCCCCCCGCCCCAAGCTGCTTTAGTCGTAAAAGGAAACAAAAAGGGATGTTGTCCGGAGGCAGCGTGTTGGGCTCCGCTGCCGCAGCTCCTTGTGCCACGGCTCCTGGGGAGCCCTTGAGGCTCTCGGCAAGTGGTGGGGGTCAGCATCTCTTCCATGGATCTCTCCCTCAGTGGCCTTTGCCTCTCTGTGGAAGGGAGCAGAGGAATCTGTTTGCTTCCGCTGTTGCTCCAGAGCATCTTGCTGAAACCCTCTGCTCTCCGCCTTGTGCCCTGCCAGAGGAAATGCTGCATCCTACAGTTCCCCCCCCCCCCCCCATCGTCTTCACCGCTCCTTCTTGAGGGCATTCCTGAAAGTTAATCAGGGTGAAAATTGCAGTCGGTCGTGTCTGGAAGCCACCAGAGGCTGATCCTGGAGCGCTGCAGGCTGGAGCACATGGGTATGAGACAGGCTCCCTGCGTGTGGGCTGCTTGCTGCCAAGAGGAGCTTTCTTCTGCAGCTCGTTGCCCTGAGGCATTCAGTCCTGCCCCAGTTTGGTTTCTTGGCCTGCAGTACCCAGCAGGAAAGGTTGGAGCGGTGCGGGCTCGGCGGGTTCGGTGCCCAGCATCCTGCACATGCTTTAGCACAAAGAGCCGTGGGCTTGTGTGGTTTCCTCACCCCCTTTCCAAGGTGAGCTCTTCTTTTGAATAGCTTTCTCTAGGTGTGTTTGCAGCTCCAAAGTGAACTTTCAGGTTTGTCTCTTAATATGCTTGGCTCCATCCCAGCCCCTAGATGTGGATTGTAGAGGTCTCGGCACCTAATGGAGCTGAATTATTCATGTCTGGTGCTGTGTGTGTGCAGCATTCCCAAGCAGAAAGCTGTCTCCTTGTAGGATCTGCGCTCCAGGACTGCTCTTAAAATGCTTTGTTGGCAGGTCTCCAGGCCAACAAGTGAGCACATGCTTTTCATGTTGTGCAGGGATCAATCCTCCCATGGCAGGAGGTAAGGGGAAGGACGCGTTCAGAGCTGAATCAATCTCCTCAGTCTGTTCTCTGAGATGCTGTGACTTGTGGTGGCATTACTGCCCCTGGCAGGGGAGCAGGGAGGATCTGGATGGCACCCGGTGCTTTTCCAGCTTGGGCAAACAAGGCGGTGGGAAGGAGACCTCCTTCTGGGCCTTGGGGCTGTGCTACCTGGGGGTTCTTGTGCACCCAAAATCACAGTGACATGGTGGGTCCCTGTGGGGTTCTCTTGCTTGGGTGGAGGACCCAAAATACTCCTCCAGCTGCAGAGATAGAGCTTGCAAGAGTGGCTCTTTGGAGAAATGGAGAATCATGACGGGAGTTTGAGGGAGGGGGTTTGTGCTGTAAAGCCATGTGCAGTGGATGATGTTCAGGGGACTCCCCCCCCAGATAGTGTATCAGGTCCAAGTTCAGCCCCAGGCTGGAAAGGGTCAGTTCCTGCCCCCGTCCCTCCTCAGCAGCTGCACCTCCTGAGCTCCCTGCCCCACTCTGGCTTGACGTGCCTTTCCTCCACTGCAGATGCAGCATGTTCTTGTCCGTCCTGTTTGCGGTTCCCTTCCCTCTGCATTAGCTGAGCTGGGGCTCCCTCGATGCCTCGTCTGTAGGATGAATGTTTTTTGTCTTCTTCTTTTCAAGCCCTTTGATTGCTCCTGGCTCTCTAATCACCAGAGACCCAGCGGCCTTCTGGGCTCCTTCTTCCTTTTGTTGTGGTAGGAATTGGCAAGCGCTGCTGCTCTTTGCATAGCTCCAGACCCGAGTCCCGCTCATCTGCTCTCCTTATTTCATGTATATATAAATATTATTTATGTATATGTGCCTGTATATACGCACATGTACAGCAAGGTGAGCTCCCTGTGTGAGCCGAGAGCCGTCCAAACCGGTGTCAAGGAGGTGCTGTGCCTGTCGCAACACAACCCTGCGGGTTGTCTGTCATTCTGCTAAGACTGTGAGGCTGGCTTGTCCCTCCGATCTGAGTGCCTGTGGCCCTTGGCATGCTCCAGCCTTGGGTGGGCAGCTCTTGGAGTTGGAGCCTGAGTCTCATCACATGTGTTGGTCCAGTGCCGTGTCCCCAAGCCCAGTCCAGCAGGGTTGTGACTGGATGCTGTGTCACAGCTTTTGGCCGGGAAGGGGCTGTTACCAGATAAAAATTGGGTTCATTCACCTCGTTCCCAGCTCTGCCCACCCGGACAAAGGAATCAGAGTGGATCCACGGCACAAAGGGAGCGGCTGTGCCGTACGCTGATGAGATAGTCACTGCCGGTTGCTGGCCCCATCCGTGGTTTGGAGGGGGGCTCTGGAGGGGCAGGTTGGGCTGGATGCCCTGGCTTGGGGCTGGGGAAAGGGTGTTGGGGCAGGAGGAGGAAGAGGAGGAGGTGATGATAGAAACCTGCGGGGTGGCTTAGGGAAGCTGTTAGTGATGCCAGTGCGCAGAGTGATCTCCTGATTCGGCACTTTCTCTGCCACTGAGATGAGAGGTCAGTGCTTTTCATTTCCAGCTTGATGCTAGCCCCTAGCTCCTGGGGTTAAAAATCTCCGTAATGACCTGTCAGAGAGTGGATTATTAGCTATACGGAGCCAAGGATGCTGTGCGGAGCAGATGGAAAATGGTCTGGCTGTGGCAGCCTGTCTGATGAAAGAATCCCTGGCATTTTTACAGTGTTTGCATCTCTGGAAACGCACCGTGAAGCTGCTTTCCAGGCTCCTGCCTGCTGGGTTTGAAGAAATTTGTGCCTGTGTGGAGCTTTTTTTTGTTGCTTTTCCTTCTCATTTCTCTTTAAGTCACCTTTTTTTGAAGTGTTGCTCATAAATAGTAGTGGGAGCAGGCAGGTCTGGAGCTTGCTGGGGAAAGGTGGAATGGTGCTGATGGAGAGGAGCTGCATCCAAATGGGTGCTTAAGGAGTTCTTAAGTGATTCAGCTGGGGCCAAGGACCTGGGGATAAGGACCTGGCTGGGTGGCTGCTGGGGAGAAGCTGTTTCATGTGTTAATTATGCCTCAGTGTAATTGCCAGGAGCAAATCTCAGTGAGGGCTCTGGTGTTTCCAGGTTGTGTGGGGGTGTCTGTTTTGTTTTCTTTCCTCATTGCCCTGGGAAAGCTGGGAGTAGAACTTCTGGGCTCTTTGGGGTTTGCCGTGGTGTGGGCAGGTAGGGCTGATCCCCTTCTTCCCAATTAAGACCAGTACCTGTGCAGCTGTGTCTCGGTTTGCCGTCATTCGAAGCCAAGCAGGCTCGTCGTGCTGAAGGTGACAGTAGTTGAAAGTCCCAAAACCAGAGCAGTGTTGTGCTGCCTGGAGCCGCGGGATGGAAACCCTGCATTTCCTGCTGCGATTTGGCCTTCAGCAGATGCTTGATGTGTCCCAAGTGTCACAGGTGCTCGGAAACTTGGGATTTATTTCTCACCAAGGCACTTGACTTCCTTGGCAAGTGGCTCTGGTGTGGACAGGAGCCCTCCCCCTGAGTGGCATCAGCAGGAGAGGAATCAATTCTTCCTCCCAGGGGCAGCGCTCAATAATTCAGAGGGAAATGGTGAGCAGGGAAACGTGTGAGTAATGTCTTGTGGAGCTGAGAGCCGTGACCTGCCAGGGCTGGTATTGATCGAGGGACCGGTGCCAGCTGGCTGCTCCTGCTGCAGGGATGGCTGAGAAGCAGCCCCAGCCTGGGGAGGGCAGCAGGAAAATGCTGCCTTGTGATGGGGATTTGGGAGGTTGGGGGCTTTCACCCTGCCCAGGTCTGTTCCTGCCTACATGTGTGGCTGTTCTGACCTTCAGCTCTGCTTGCCTGGGCATTTTGTGTGTAATCCTGTTCTCTTTGCTCTCCTTTCCAGCAGCGATGCCGTCACCTGGGCAGAACCAGACTACTGGAAGCCCCCCAAGGACGTAGGTGACCCTCAGGGTGTGGAGGCAGGGAAGAACCTTGAACTGTGAGGGGCTGTTAACTCTAAGATGTCCTTGAGCAGCGGAGCTTCCGGAGGGAAAGGAATCGATGCGAACCCGGTTGAGACGTATGACAGCGGGGATGAGTGGGACATTGGCGTAGGGAATCTCATCATTGACCTGGACGCTGATTTGGAGAAGGATCAGCAGAAACTGGAAATGTCGGGCTCCAAAGAGGTGGGGCTCCCAGCACCCAACGCGGTGGCGACTCTGCCGGATAACATCAAGTTTGTGAGCCCGGTGCCGGGCCCGCAGGGCAAGGAGGGCAAATCCAAGTCAAAAAGGAGCAAGACTGGCAAGGACAGTGGCAAGCCAACCCCAGGGACTTCCTTGTTCACTCCCAGCGAGGGAGCTGGTGGCAAGAAGGAGGCTCAAGGGCGCTCTGGGGATGGTGCGAACTCAGGCAGCTTGGTGCCTGCTGTCACCCCGAAGGGCTCAGAGAAATCAGCCAAGGCATCTCGCAGCGTGGCCAGCTCCAAGAAGGAGAAGGAAGGCAGCTCTTCCAAAAGCAAGAAGGAAAGGAGTGAAGGTGCAGGGGCTGCATCGGAGAAGGAGCCCAGCGTGCTGCAGCCCCTGGCCCTGGCAGTGAGGGTGGGACAGTATGATGGGGGCCAGGGGACAGAGCCTGCTGCTGCCGAGCAGCTTGGGAGTATAGCTATTGACACAGGAGCTGCACTCAATCCCTTGGGAGTTAAGTCGGAGCTGGAGGACGGGGAAAGCGAGTGCCGACAGCTGAAAAAGGTGAAGTCAGAGAAGGTAAGAGAGGTGTTGGGGTGTGGGTGGGGGTGATGTTGCTGCTCAGCTCTGGTGATCACTCCTGTGCTGGGATGTGTCACTGTGGAGCTTACAGCGGGACCATGTGTCTTGTGCTCTTGAGGGCCAGGCGTGATGTATAGCTGGTGCTTCCTGGTTCTGGTGTGAAGATGGTTTGGCTGGTGGTCCAAATGTGGCGATGGGAGGGCACTGGTCAAGCTGTGCACCAGCAGACAGCCTATAGTCACCATGTGTCAGGGCACCAGCCTGCCCTACCCTCGGGGATTCAGTTTCTTTGGTGCTATGTCTGTGCCAAGCAGGTCTGAGCCTGTTCAGCTCTTGTGGGAGGAACCTTGGTTAATATGAAGGTGACGTCCTAGACCTGTGCCTGCTGCAGCTCCTGATGGGACATGGCAGTGTCTGGTGACCACCACGCTCTGCTCCCTGTTGGCTTTACATTTGTGTGTGAAAGCTCCTTGCAGGTCCCCGGGGGAGTTTATTTCTCTCTGGTTGCATCATTTGCAGAGAGGAGACCTTAAAATGTTAGTAAATGTGGGATCCGTATGGGTGCAGGGCTGATAGGAGTCACTGCCTCGTTTCTTGGTCTGTTGTTGGTATGTGGGCTTTGTCCCACTTATGACATTCAGCCTTGGGACAACAGGTTGCTGTGGGTGATGTTTTTATATGTAGTTCCTTGCTGACGTGCAGTAGTGATGCTGAGCTGGTGAAGCTGCGCTTCCAGGTGACCAGGGGCACAAAAAGCCCTTCCAGTGAACAGCCGTCTGTCCATCTGAGCAGTGCTTGGCTCTGGGGGCTGTGCAGCCAGTTCTGAATACAGCTCCTGGGGCGGAGTGAGCTTGTTTCTTAGTGATCTCAAGTGAGGTGATTGCTGTGGGCAGATGGGGGAGCACATTGAGTGCTTGGAGTTCTTCATGGTTGGAGCAGAGGCTTTTTTCAACCATTTGCTGTGCGCGGGGTGTGCATTCGGGGTGGCTCAGCCCTGGTGCTGCCAGAACACGCTGGGGTGTGGGAAGGGTGGCTGGGGGGTGTTGGGGGTGCAGGTTTGCTGTGTTTGTAGCTGGGGGGTTCCCTGGAAAGGTTCTGCTTTGGCTTGAGGATCCCAGTGCTGGGCACTGGGAAGGGTCGCATGGGGAATGCTCAGTGGGTTTGGGAGAGTTGCTGGGCCTATTTCTAACATCCACAAAAAGAGCATACGTGGAGAAAAGACTGGTGGGGATGGTCAACCATGGGAGAAGAGTTGCTAAGTAGGTCAGCGCTTCCTCTGCTCGAGAGGAAGGATCCTGGAGCAGGTGACTGAAGCCTGTAAAATGAGTGCTGTGAAGGTGACGTGTTGTAGTCTTGATCTTTCTGGCAGTGGACCCAGACTGAATAGAACCAGGAAGAGGAGCCAGTGCTCTTTTTCATGGTGGACTTGAATGCTGCTGCAGAAACTGGATGCTGGAATTTCACCAATGATCTGGAGCACCTGGGTGGATTTGTGGAGGAGGAACCCATGGTCGGGTGTACAGAGCAATGTCTTCTGGAAAAAGCCTGAGGAGGGCTGGAGCTTGGGAAATTGGTTTGGGAAATATCTCAACATGTTTGGCTGTTATGTTCCTTCATAGCCATCTGCTGCTGGCCACTGTGAAAACTGTGGGAGCTGGCCGGATCTTTTGTTGTGCCCTGCATGGCATTGCTTGTGCTTTTAGTATTAAAGATTTATTTCTTTCACTGATGCAGCTACAGGAACCTTCCTCTGCTGATAGAATTGCCAAAGTGAGGTGAGGATTATGAGGAGAGGGACCAAACATCATGGACCTTGACAGGATGGAGGAATGGGCACATGTGAACCTCGTGAAGTTCAATAGAGCCAACTGCAAGTTCCCACACCTGGGTTGGGGCAACCCCCACTGTTGGTGCAGAGTTGAGGGTGAATGAATTAAGAGCAGCCCTGTGGAGAGGGACCATGGGGTACTGGTGGGAGATAAAATTGGACGTGAGACATTGCTATACCCTTGCAGTGCAGAAAGCTGGTTGTATCCTGGGCTGCGTGACCAGCGGGTCAAAGTTCTTCCTGTGAGGGTGCTGAGGCACTGGCACAGGGTGCCCAGAGAAGCTGTGGCTGCCCCATCCCTGGCAGTGTTCAAGGCCAGGTTGGACACGGGCTTGGAGCAACCTGCTCTAGTGGAAGGTGTCCCTGCCTGTGGCAGAGGTTGGACCTCGATGAGCTTTAAGGTCCCTTCCAACCCATGCTGTTCTACCGTCTTTGTACAAATACCCTGTAAGGATGGTTCTGCCATTTCACTTGTCCAGGTTCTGGTACAACCACATGGATACAAACACAGCCATGTTTTGAGAAGTGATTTAAGGTCTGGATTTGCAGGAAATGATGTCACATTTGCACTCAGGAGGAGCCATCAGCCCTCTTTTGTCAGGTAGATTAATTCCTTTGGTTCAGGAAAGCTGGGGGTGAGGAGAAGAAACGTATTTGCATGGTAAAAGGTGGGAAAGCAGTTTTATATCTTGAGGAAGAGCCTGAGTATGGGCTGATGGCTGATGAGATGGAAGGGGGCAGTGGTGTTGGGCTCTTCCTGTTTCCTGGAAGCTGCAGAGATGCTCTGTGTGGAGTCTGAAGGGCAAGTGAAGAGCACAGATGTGTGCTGGTGGTGGGAGGGCAGCAGCAGCAGAGGAGGACAAAGGCAGCTGGTTCCTTCAGGCCTGGGGACAAGCCCTGCCTGGGAAGAGAGAAACTTGCTCAGAGCGAAATAGGAACTGCTGCGCTGTGACTCAGCCCAGCCATTGGTCTCCAGCAGCTTGTCCTCTGCTTAACCCTGTGCTGCTCCCACTTCCGTTTCAGGCAGGGAGGCTGGTCTCCATCTGGGGATGAAGAAAGAGAGAACGTCTCTTTCTTCACCGGCTTCAGCCCGGGGTAGATGACCTCCCCATACCTACGTGCATGCTGAGCAGTCAGCCTCCAGCCAGGAGGTTTTGTTGGATCTCCTTGGCTGGATTAAAGAGCACTTTAGCAGAGACTATTTTTCCTTGAGGATTAAAGAGCACTTTAGCAATGAGTATTTTTCCTTGAACAAGGTGCCTCGGTACCACAGTCAGCTCGCTCTTTGCCCCTCCTTCTGCTTTTGTGCTCTTTAAATAGCTCACTATAAGATTTTGCAGCTCTCAGTCCTTCTGGGTGTAAGAAACAGCTTTGCTTTGGGATTTTTGGCCACTGTTTGAGCTGATGTGGTGTCCATAGGCAAGATCACCCTTGCTCCTTGTGTCTGACACAGGACAAGGTGACACGTGTCTGACAGTGCGACAATGATAGAGCCTGTGGACACAGCCGATGGGCTCGACAGGGTGTGTTTTACCAGCTTGACTGCAAGGCTCCTCTGGTTGCTGCTTTCTGGGGTGAAGCCTTGGGAGCCGAATATCCCAAACACCCCTTTTCTAGGTGCTTATCTGGCCGTATCCAGCCTCCTGTTGTGGCTTGCCCTGGCTTGTTATGTACCCTCCTCGGGCCTGATGCTATCTCTGTGTTGGGACACAAGCATTAACTGTGCCAGGGACAGGGCCTATCCTGATGAAGCCTGTTGGCAGTAACCCTGTTGAGACCTTCCAGGCTCTCTGGGGTGCACTGAGCACCTACTGCAGGTTTGCCTTGGGCTTTGCTTTGGTACCTGGGCAGCTCCTTGCACCAGCCAAGGCTGCTGGAGCCCCAGAAGACATTTAGGGCAGGAGTGGGAGCTTAGTACTTTCTGCAGCAGGGAGAGAAATGAGCCTGTGCTAACGCCGCATGTCCGGAGTGTGTGGACCTGCTGTGTTGAGCAGCAAGCTGTGGGTCCTTGAGCACCCTGGAGCTGAGGTTTGGTTCAGAGGGAATGCATGCTCTGCGTGAGCAGCTGAGCTCAGCAAAATGGCCGTGTATGGGCTAGCGGTGCTGGCCGGGGTGGGGAGCCCCTGTCCCCGCCTGCCCCACAGCTGCTCCCGTGGGGCTGAGCCTGTGCTGTGTCTGGCCCCCTGCCCTGTGCCCGCTCTGCGGCACCAGCCTGCCCAGGGCACAGTGAGCCTTAGACAAAAGAGGCTCCCGGCTCTTGGCTGCCGTTCCGGCTTTGTTGTGATGGAGAGGTTGTTCCGCGGGAGGAGCCGGGTTTGTTTCTTCTCTTTTTTTTCCCCTCTCTCCGCTCGCCCAGATGCGACGCTGCTGCAGACAAGGGAAGAGCAAACAGAGCCCGCCGAGGCACAAGGCTCGCCTCTCCTGAAAGCCTCTCTGTGTCATGTGCACTGCGGCTTTGGGCAGCAAGGAGGCTGGGTTCAGTCCTGGCCCTTTGCGGGAGATGGGGCAAAAGCCACTGGTGCATTTTGTGTCCTGAATTTTACCCTTGACCACAGTGTGGATGTGCCCTGCGTGTGCTCTGAGCACAGATGCTTGCTCTGGGTGGCCTGATGGGAAGGGGACATTGTAAGGTGGGGAGCACTGCAGGGGATGTGCCCCAGAGCTGATGTGAAAGTACCCTGCTGGTGCTGTGGGAGGACAGCATGGTGCTGGTGGAGGCTGCTAAGAAATAGTCCCCAAAAATACATCCCTGGACTCTTCTGCTGCTGTCTTGTCCAGTGATTTGCAATGTGGCTGTGGTGTTATCTGTGCTGACACTCTTCCCCTAAACCCATAGAGGCACATGTGCATGGTGTCTGTGCTGTTCCTATAGCTGTGACTGTGCCAGCCTGAGCAGGATTGTGGGATTACCTCCCACTGCTGGGTTTCTCCCACCCATTCATTCTTTACCTAGAATCAAAGCACATCTGCTGCTTCTTTTGCAGTCATTTTTGGTGGAAGAGATGAGGCTTGGTGGTGGATGGAGCAGTGAGGGTTCAGGTGAAGGGATGCTTGGATGACTGGCTTGAAGAAGTGAGATCTTTCTAGAAGGCAGTAGCTCTCTTAGGTCCAAGCCCAGCAGGTGATAGCTGTATACTCTCTTGGAGACATTTTGTATGTAGGATATTGTATTGCTTTCAGCTTTGCTATTTGGAGAGAGTGATGCTCTGCTACGTGGAGCCTGGAGACCACCATGGGCTTGGCTCCAGCCTGAACGTGGAGGTAACTCCTGGAATGTGGCTGTGGCAATGTGGCTGCTCATCCTGTGCTGCTGCTTTACGTCACCTAGCTAGTGGGTGTGAAGGGCCCCAGCTCTGCTCTGATGTCTTCTGTCGCAGTGTCTTGGCTGTCATCAGCTCCTTGCTGTCCCTTACTGCTTGTCCTCTCCTTCGCTACCTGATGGTCGCACCAGTGCAAGCTGCTTCACGTTACCCAGAGCTATCCATGCATCCTTTCAGGACTTGATCTCACCTTCTACCAGTAGCTGTTTGTGTCTTGCTCAGTACAAACTGGTTCTACTGTGGTTTGACTACGGAGCTCCCTGAGGAATGGTGTGGGAGCGGGGAGCTGCTGTGCTGGGGGCTCAAGCCCTCTGTGTGCTGGGCACCTTCCGTGCTTGCAGAAGAACCTAACACAGAACAGCTTTTCCCACTCCATATGTCAAGACATTTGATGCAAGGCTTTGGGAAAACCCAGGCTGCTCTGATCACAGATGCCCAGTGAGGTGAGGATGAAGAGGGCTCCTCTGTATTCAGGGTGTAGTGGTTTGGGAAGTGGAGTTGTTTGATGTCTTCCAGTACCTAAAGGGAGCTGAAAAGAAAGCTGGAGAGGGACCTTTAACGTCAGCCTGTAGGGACAGACCAAGGGGAATGGCTTTAACCTGCCAGAGGGGAGACTGAGATGAGCTCTTAAGCAAAAGCTCTTCGTGTGAGGGTGCTGAGGCGCTGGCACAGGGTGCCCAGAGAAACTGTGGCTGCCTCATCCCTGGCAGTGTTCAAGGCCAGGTTGGACACAGGGGTTTGGAGCAAGCTGCTCTAGTGGAAGGTGTCCCTGCCTGTGGCAGAGGTTGGACCTCGATGAGCTTTAAGGTCCCTTCAACCCAAACCATTCTGTGACTATGATGTGAGGCAAAACTAATGGGGTGTTTCAGGCTGGTCCCAGCCTCATGCTTCAAGGATGTGTTTGTGATTTTGACACAGACATGAGTGCAGCACCTGGTGGGTTTCCTTGTCTTGGGGTCAGGATTTGGGTAGAGAAACTCCCAATGGAGGCATTTTGGTGAAAATAATTTTTGCTTTCCAGCCACCCCAAAGCTCTCTCTGCGTCCTTCAGAGCTCTGCTGTTTTCTCCAGGGATTTAAAGGAGACGTTGGAAGCCCAGTGCTTTGAGTAAGGACCTGCTCGTACTGACAGCCCTGGGCAGAAGCCAGTTTCTTGCCATCCCAGTGCAGTTTCCCACCCCTCACTCCATGGGGCTTGGCTCTTTCTGAAGAATGGCAGCCGGAGCAGCATTTGCAACCCAAGGAAGTGGCAGGGGGTGCAGGCTACTGCTGGCTCCTGCCTGCTCTTGTTGCGGGTTCTTCTCTCCAGCCATGCTGGAATCAGCCGCCTCCAGAGCTGCTGACAGGGCTGTGTGGGGAGGCCTTGGGAATTACACCACTCGTTTCCTTATCGTCCCTGGACCCGCCGCCCAGAGCCTTCTGTTCTAGGAACAAGGCAAGAAGGGGGCACGCAGCCAACATGTGTCAAGAGCTACAAAGGAGGAAATTGGCCTCGTTCATTTAAAACCATGGGGTTAGTCTTTGAGTTTTGGCTCCTGCTGAGAGGTTATTTATATGTGGGCTTTTTCTTTTTTTTATAACCACTAATGTAGCAGGCCGAGGACTTCAGCTTATCCCACCTCAGAAGCTTTTATATGGGAAAAATTGCCTCTCTTACTGTTTGCTCTCCTAGCTGGCAGTGCTGGGGAGGATTAGTTAAGGAGTGAGTTAGTTTTGATACCCATTGGCGTTGCTATATCCTGTTTAATAGATCGTTGTGCTGAAACACAGCCCAGTCTCTGCTGGAGAGGGAAGCAAGACCTGCATGAAGGATAGAGTGATAGGAAGTGAAGAAAACATCTCCCATTCCTACAGATGGAAGCAGAATGGCAGCGCTAGCAAGGAGGCTGGCAGAGGGGGGATGGCTTCTTTTTGCACCAGCTCCTTGGTGTAATCGACCTGAAGATCTGCCCCCTCCCCAGTGCTCTGGTTAGAGATTTTGATGGGAAGGCTGGGGATGATTGGTGCTGCTGACTCGTGGGCCTGGTTTCTCCTCCCATGGAGATGGTAACTGCTTGAGATGGGTCAGATTTTGAGGCTGACTGGCTCAGGTAGGCTCTCGTGTTTATTGCTTTGCTCCCAGGCTGGCGCTGGCTGCTTATTAGCCTAATGACCCCTGTTACCCAGCACCATTTATCTGCACAGTGAGATTTCTTTAAAGGAAGATCCATGTGTCTGGAGCGCTGTGTGACCCCGGAGGCTTCAAAACTTGGCACCTGCTCCCACGGCCCTGCTGGGAGCTGATGCAGAGGGAGTTCGCCAGGAATAACCTGCTAATGAGCAAAGCTGCTCCTGCACAAGCAGTGAGGAGGCCTCGGGAAGGGCTGTGGAGCAACGTGCTGCCTGCTTTGCCCTTCCTCTTCTTTTGAATTCTGGCTGATAGGGTATTCACTGCCTTCTCCCTGTTTTCTCCAGGCCTGGCATCTTCTACGCCACTGCTTTCCTGATGTTTGCCGTGCAAGCACAATGCTGTGTTGCTCTGCCACTGCTTTTGAGGATGCTTTGGGCTGGAGCTGTGAAGTCCATCTTCCTTGTGTGTCCTTGTGTGCAGGCAACCCCAGAGGTGTGTTGAGTGAAAGAGCACCTGAATGTTCTGAGCTGATAGCAGGCAGCTGCCTTGTGCAGGATAAAAGGCAGCTGGTCACTGCAGTGGACTTTTCAGGGTGACTTTTTGTGTTGTTCCTACCTCATTGTGATCAGCGCCTGGAGCTTGAGGTCTTGTTGGGAGTCACTCCAGGTCTCGTAGATGTGGAGCCAGCAGCTGGAGTTAGAGAGCTGGGGAGGACAGCCCAGGGTTGGATTGCCAGGCTCTGAAATGATTTAAAGCCACCAGCAGCCTGATGATTTGTTGTATTTAGTGACAACATCTGCTGGAGATATTCCTGTCCCTGTTACTCATTCCTGCCCACGGACTAGATCAGAGATGGAGCTGGTGTAAATAAACGTGGCTGGGGTTTTGTGGGGTGAGCTCGGGTCGCAGCTGGCACAGGGGCACAGCCGGGATCACTGCAGTGCCAGTGCTGCCAGGGCCACACAAGGAGATTTTGCTGGGACCTTGCTGTGGTGTGAGGGGTCAGGGGCTCTGCCTGGCCTCTCATGGGACTTGCGGTGACCTTGGCCAGCACTGCTCAGCCCAGGAGGGCATGTGGTGCCTGCGCCTCTCGTTGTCCCATGCTCACAGCATTGCCCCTGGCTAGCTGAGTGGTGCCAGCTCCATCCCTGCCCACTGCAGACAGGATAGATCCCTTTGCAGGAAGACATTGACCACAGAGCGTTTATATGGTGTGGTAATGGCACGTGCTCATATCTGCTGATGTTTCCCCTGTGCTTGACACTGAAATTGGTTTAAACCTCGACGAGTTGTCTGGATTTATTTTAAGATGCTGTCTGGCCATGCTCTTGTGGGGTCTCTTGAGCATGCTGTAGTGAGTGATGTGGAGAGCTCACATGCAGGCTTAACTCAAATTCTGGTTGCAACATGGAGATCACCACATTTTAAGTCCCATCAGGGGGATGAGACACCATGTAAGTCACAAGTGCTTTCATCTGGTGCTGAGGGAGCAAGAGGACCTGTTGGGACTCTTGGCTATGGCTGCCCCTCCTTGATGTGAATGCAGGAGCCTCCACGCTTCAGTTTCCTCCCCAGATAAGGGGGAACCAATCCCTGCATGGATGGGATGCTCCCCTGTTAGGCATGAGCGTGGGATTTGTCAGGGAGAGCATCCGAGATACTCTGGGTGGAGAAGGTACCATCACAGCTACAGGTCCTGTGGTTGTGGTGGTGTGTTTGTTTTCCCAAGCCAGAAAGCAGTTCCATTCCAGGAACTCGCTCCCCTGTGAGAGATGTCAGTGCAATGTGGTGATCTTCCTTCCCCAGGTGCTGTGTGTGAGTACCCCGTCCCTCCCTGCTCTTGCTGGGATGCAGGGAGGCTGCCTCTGCTCTGGGAACGGCCCCACTTGTCTGGCTTGCAGGTGGATGTGGCTGTTGTGGAGTGAGCCATGCGCCGGGTGGGTGCCAAAGAGGACCCCAGGGCTGGGGCTTGCTGCTGGGGTCAAGCCTTTCGCTGCGGGGCTGGAGAAGGCAAAGCAGCACTCACCTGGTGGTTCCCCAGTGGAGGTGTGGAATGTGTTGTCCAAAAGGAGCTTGTTCCCTGGGAAGGGGGTCCCAAAAATAATGATTACTGCTAGAGCTGTTGTTGGTGCCTGGATGACACATCACCAGCCGGTATGGCAAAGGGGCTGTGTTGTTCTCATGGTTCCATGCCGAGCATGGTGCGTGCTGAGAGCCGTGGTTAATGTGACTGTGCCAGCTTCAAGCGAGTATTTCCAGCTGGTGCTGCTCTGCTAGCTTGGGATCCCAACCCACTCCCTCTGGCAGGGCACACAGCCCCAGGTCCCTGCGCCCTGTCCTCTTGACCCACCATTGTGTAGGCAAGCCAGGCCTGTTGCCAGCAGGAGGGAGCAAAGTCATGAGAGAAAAGGGAGGACATGAGTGCTGGAGGTGAGCTCCAGCAGCCAAGTTGGAAGGGAGGCTTAGAAGCACAGGGGAGATCCAGGGCCAGGCCATGGGTGTTGTGGGGCCAGGAGAGATTACTTTGGGAGGCTGGAAAGGATCCTGTAAGGGTAGGATGGCCGGGCGACAGTCAGCTCTTTGAGTTGATAACTAAGTCATCAAGCAGAGCTGACCTGTGCTGGTAAGGCCTCTCCCTCCCGGGCACTGGGAGACCAGCACATCTATAGGATGCCTTGTAAGTAGAGTGACATTTCAGTGTTTCGGGTGCTGTTTGCTGTTCTGTGGTTGAAGGGGAGAGAGGCAGCCATGTGTATGTATCACAGAGCTGAGCAGTCTGCTAACAGGAAGGTTTCTTTTTTTTTTTTTTTAGCATTAACATTTCAAGGTACAGGAACTCTGCAGTGTTTTATGGTCTTCCATGCTGGCTATTAATACCCTGCTTTGTGTACAGGGGAAAGGGAGCTGGAGGGGCTGAGCTTTGAATGTCCCTTTGAAGGAAACCAGCCTTTTGGTAGGAAAGCTACAGCCACAAGCAGAGAGTTTCTTAGCTACCTTGACCTGGGGAAGAGTTAAAGCCTCTTGGTAGCAAGGGGAAAGGGTGGTTCAGCTCTCAGGCTGTGCTCTGCAGGGACTGGATCTTGCATCAGAAAAGCAGTGGCTGCACATGAAACCACCCTCCAGCATAAAGGTGATTGAACATGCCATGGCTTTGCTGGATTCCTGCCTGGCTTGTTTGTGCAGCAGCCACATCCAAGGAAAAGGCCCTGCTTTTGAGGGACTTGCAGCCTGTGCTCCTCTCTCTTCCATCCTGCAGATCACGAAAGCAGGAGCTGTTGGTGTTCTCTGTGGTAGGTAACTCAATGGTAGCTAATGGTAGCCTGGACCAGCTTGTGTCCTGTCCACATGGCCTTTAAGTAGGTTCAGTGTTAACCTGTTCCCCCAAGGGCATGAGGAGGTGCATGGCATTAAAAAGTGGAAATGTTGGGATTTTCAGGTTGTGTACTCCTCAGCTCCTGGCAGGAGCACCTCTCTTTGTGGGCCCTTCAAAGGCAGAAGACACACTGAAGAGGGCAGCGGGAGATCCAGTTCTTTTTTTTGTGTTGTGTGAACAGCAAGAGGCTCTTTTGGGGTTCCCATAGTGCCACCTCCATACCCAGAGTTCCCAGTGTGCTCGAGCCCTGGGGTGGAACATATCTGCTTTCCCACAGGGGAGGAGCAATCCTCAGCTGCCCTTGGCTGGGAGGACTGGTAAAATGCACCACATCTTCATGATGTCCCCATGGTCTCCAGCCCTTGTCCGCAGGAACAAGAGCCACCAGACTTGCAGATGCCTGTTGTTTCTGGGCAAGAAACCAACAGCTTCATCCTCCAGGCCGCTGAAGCAGCCAGATTTTCCGGGCAAGGAGAGGATCCAGTTTTGGTGCAGATCCCAACTTGGTTGCACAAGGAACTCATGATGAGAGATTGGCTCCTCATTTGAAGCCGCCATCATGAAGCAAAGCACATTAAGTTGGGGCAGGGGACCACTGTTTTGGTAAATTATTTCTGGGCACGGAGACCTGTGTTAGGGTGCTGTGCTTTGCTTCTTACCCACTGCTCCATTTTGTGCGTTACCCAAAAGCTTTTGGTAACCATCCTCCCTTCATCCTGCTTCAAACATGGCACTAAAGCAATGCCTGGTGAGAGGTGCCTCAGCAGCACCTGCTGACTGAGTGATTTCAGCCTCCCACTAGTGAGCAAGGCCATTAAAACCCAGTCTCCTCTGGGAGCTGATGGTCTGATACGGGAAGAGAATCACTTTCAATTTCCCATTGATCCTAATGAGCCAGTGTGGGAGTCAGTGGTGTGGCTGTCGGTGGCTATCAACTCTGGCACTCGATGCCGCTCTTGGGTCCGGTTTACTCCTCAGTTCTAGGAAATCGAAAAGTACTTAGAAGGATTTTAATCAGAACTTGGCAGAAGAACTGAAGAAAACCCAAGAAATCTTCTGACAAGTGCACTTCACGCTGAGATGGTCAATGAATGGAAAGGGCAGAGACAGGGCCATGGCTTGGGAGGGTTAGGTTTCTTCTTGCCAGTTTAATGGTATCATATTAGCATTCCTGCCTGCCGCAGGCTGAGTGGGAGGAGGGAGAAAATAAGCTGCCTTCAGCGTGCTGAAGACTTGCTGTCAGCTGGAAGTGAGGCAGAGCAGTTGATGAAATTGTCCCAGACCTGCTGCTGATGGCCAGCATGGCTGAAGAGGAGGTTGCTGAAGTTATAGTAATGGTGGCCTTGCACACTGGGGCAGTGGTGTGATGTGGCTGGTTTTCTTCAAGAAGTTGACTTGACAGCCTGGAGGAGTGGGCTCATGTGAACCTTGTGAAGTTCAGCAGAGCCAAATGTAAGGTCCTGCCCCCGGGTCAGCACAGTCCCCACTGTTGGTGCACCCTGGGGAGGGGGGTGAATGGATTGAGAGCAGCCCTGTGGAGAAGCCATGTACTTTCTCACACAGTTTTGAGGGTACTAGTTAGTGATTGAATGGGACACGAGCTGGCACTGCTCCCGTCACCCCAGGCAGGGGCCAGTGTGGCTCCTGGCCAGCCTGGCCAGGTAGATCAAGGGAGGGGATGCTCTGAAGTCCTGTGTCCAGCGCTGGGGACCCTAGCACAACAAGGATGTGGAGCTGTTGGAGCAGGTCTGGTGGAGAGTTGTGAAAGTGGTCTTAGGGCTGGAGCAGCTCTGCTCTGGAGACAGGCTGAGAGGGCTGGGCTGGTTCAGCCTGGAGAAGAGGAGGCTGTGGGAGTCCACAGATTGCATCCTTGCAATGTATGAAGGATGTTCGTAAGGCAGATGGAGGGGGACCTTTTACCAGGGCCTGCAGTGACAGAACAAGGGGCAACAGTTTTAAACTGAAAGAGGGGAGATTTAGGTTGGCCATAAGGAAGAAATATTTTCGCGCTAATGGTGATGAGACACTGGAAGAGGTTTCCTAGGGAAGTTGTGGATGCTCCATGACAGGAAGTGTTCAAGACTGGGTTGAATGGGGCTTGGAGCAACGTGGTCTAGTGAAAGACGTCTCTGCCCATGGCAGGGGTTAGGACTACAGTCTTTGAAGGTCCCATCCAACCTAAACTGTTCTGTGGTTCTGTGGTGCTAAGTTGCTGATGGTAAATGCTGTTGGGAGTTAAAAGTGCTGCTGTGAGATTCAGAGCCCTTGTGGGTGACATCTGAGTTCAAACTGAGGTGCATGTGAGGGGTGTCTCCTTGCTTGGACAGATCTGTTGCTGTGATGGGAGATTAATCTCAGCTCTCCAGACCCTCACTTAGAGCTGATGGTGAGTTTCCCATAACAGTTTCTCAGCTCAAGTTTCTCCTTTTGGGGTTTGGCTCAGCTGTAACTCCTCCTGTACATGGTTATTTTGGAAAATGTGATTCCAGCCCCATGGAGTGGTATGAGTAGCTTGACCATTTAGGGGAAGGAGAGCTGCAGGAGTGGTTCTTTCTGTGCTTGTCCTCCAGATGCATAAACCAAACCAGCTTTTATTGCCCGAGTCCCAGCGAGGTGAACATTGAGTTTTGGTTTCTGACTGTGGTCTTAGTGTTGCTGAGCAGAACCCCCCAAAGTTGTGTTTATTTGTAAAGGGCTCCTCAAGACTGTGTTGTACCAGTGCTTTTTGGTTTACTGATATTCCAACATCTGGACTGTTTTCCTAGAGGTGCTTTCATTCAAGAAGAGGCTAAGGGACAAGAACTGTTTGGATAAAGCAGCCAAAAAATAAGACTATGTGCCACTTTTGGGACTTTCTCTTGTACAGCAATCTGTGGGTGAGCACACTGAATGTGCTCCAGTTGGTTGCTCCTGCTGCGGGTTAGAGGGCTATGAAGTGTTGTCACGTGCTGCGTGAGGTGATCTGATGGCAGTCAATGAAGTTGCAGGGAGTTGTGGCTGAGGCGACCGAATCCATGAGAGTGCACGTGGTTGGATTGATGGGAACAGTCTGGAGCCTGCTGCACACATCCATCTTCCTCACCCCCTACAATGAGTTGCTTTTGCTCCTTTAGCATCTGATCCTGTGACAAGCTGAAGTAACAAGCCTGATAGCTGGCACAGCTTTAGGTGTTGAGGATGCAGTGGTGACAACATGATAGGGATGATCTTTAATGTACTGTATGAAGAACCATCTGCAAAGTAGGGTGGTGCAGCACTGGAGCGTTTGGTTCTCAGCACCTGGGAAGTGCAGAGCTGAGTGCTGCAGTTTAACTCTGCCCCCTCATCATGTTCCTTCTGGCAGTGTTTTTGCTGAAATCCCATGTCCATGTGCTGTGACTTTGTTTGACAACTTGTGCAGTGAGAGGGAGCTACAGCTCTCCCTTGATGAGATGTGTAGGTACATGCAGCATGTGTTCTCCAAAGTTGTGTGGCCCTAAAACATAATAATGCTTTGGATGCCATCTGCTTTGCAGGGGGCAGAGTTAGATCTGCTGCAGGAAGCTTAACATGCTCGGTTGGCTTGAAGGGGATCCAATCCTGCTCTATGCTGTACCTACTGTGCCTCTCCCAGAGGACTTGGTTTGGTTTTATGGGGTCAATTCATGATCAACTGAATGCTGACAACTCTCAAGGTGCTATTAAGAAAAGTGTGCTTGTATGAGGACTTTCTTTTGAACATCTTGGCTAGTGACTTTTCATATCCTGTCAGTAGGGATAGTACCTATCCATATGCACATGCCTTAGGGTTCGTGTTTTGTAGGTGAGATGTTCCTCGTGTGAGCATCAGTGGCTGTCATGTCCTGTTGAGTAATATGCAAACCCAGGCCTTGAGCATGCCTGTGCTTGAGCTCAGCTCAGACAATGAGCAGCTTTGGAGGGAGCAGGAGCAAGCATTGGTTGCAAATGGAGGGTGGCACCACTGACAGTGAGCAGAGGATTGAAGTCATTGCTGATAGCCTTGACTCCATAAACAGTTTTGATGCTAACTCAGAGGAGATCGTATTGGTAGAACACGTGTTCCTTTTCAGGGGCTTCTCTTGGCTCCAGAAACAAGAACTCTGGAGCACCATCAGGCTTGGTGGCCCTGCCCACAGAGTTCCTCAAATGCACCCATTGCTGAGCAGGAGCTATGCTGTCTGGGGTGATGGGGCAGGATGGGCAACCTGGCTTGTGTTGTAACCCAGCGGGGCTGAAAGCAGCCTCTTCCATCTGAGCCAGGAATCCGTGGGGGTTTCATGGGCCCGTCCTGGTGCTGGGCTGTGACACTGCTCCAGTTGGCAGTTGGGTGCCCAGCACCAGCGGCAGCTCCTGCAGCTCATGCGTTCCAGGGACAAATGCTGCTGCAGACTTTTACTGTACTGAGATAGAAACCTCAGCACAGGGCTTCTCATTAGGCTTGGAAAGATATCTGAGTGTCCAACACTTCATCTGGGTGGTGAGGCCCTGGCAGAGGCTGCCTAAAGAAGTGGTAAATCCTCTCTCCCTGGCATTGTTGGAGGCCAGGTTGGACAGAGCCTTGGGCGACAGGGTCTGTCTAGTGTGGCGTCCCTGCCCATGGCAGGGGATTGGGACTGGATGATCTTCAGATCCTTTCCAGTCCAAACTATTCCATGATTCTGTATCTTGTTTCTTATGGAGAGGTGTGTATTTTTGATTGATACATGATGTTTGGTGAAGCGTCTGGTCTTCTCTCAGCAGACCCTCCCTGCGTGGGGAGGAGTCTTTTACCTATGTATGTTTTTCACAAGCAGAATGTGGCTGGGAATGTTTGCAGCCTGATGGCATTTTAGTGGGCAGAAGCTGGCTGTTGGAGCAGAGCTGCCTGGGCTTCTCTTTGCAGAGGAGCTGCTTTTTGTGGGAGGCGGGAGGACTGTCCTCGGGCTTGCAGCTTGATCTGAAGGGTCATCCTTGAATCACAAAAAATGTGGGATGCTGGCACGTGGATGTGAGTGCTGACTGCTTCAGTGCTGCTGCCATTCTCTCCTGTTATCCTTGTGGGGGAAGTAAGGGAACTGGAGGAGCCAGGTTTTGTTCCACCTTCAGTTGCAGCAGTATCTGACTTGCAAAGCCCTTTGGATGGGTGGTGTTTGAGAGCCTCCCATGCTTGAGACGATGCTTAGCATGCAGATTTGGTGTGGAGGTGTTGGACTGGGAATCATTGGTGATGGAGGCAGGCCAGGTATGTAAAGCACTCCCTAGAGCAGGACAGGCTGCTCTAGGTGGCCCTGCTTGAGCAGGGGTTGGACCAGGTGACCTCAGAGCTCCCTGCCAACCTCAGCCGTTGTGTGACTCTTTCACATGCCCCGGTGGTTCCGTACTGGCAGGATCTCCACCAGAGCCAGCTCACATGTGAAAGCGGCAGTGTTGGGATGTGGGCATGTACTGAAGCCTGTCTGCATCTCAGGATGTTGCTCCCTCCTAAGCCAGGTGTGAAGAATTGTGACCAGTGCTCTGGACAACCAAAGCTTCATCTGATGGCGTTTGGTGAACCAGGGCTGTGCTGACCCTATCTAAACTATTCCAGAAGGAGGGTGTGTATTTTCTTTTGCCTTTGTCCTTCATGAGTCAGGTTGTCCTGGATTGTGTGGCTGAGATGTGAGGTTCTGCGACACTCCCTGCTGCCCAGGAGAAGAGCACAGCCACGCTCTTCCTGCTCGATGGCTCCTACTTGGAGGGACCAGAATACGTGGGGATAGGGGCAATGCTGGGGTGGTGTTCTGCTTTTGGATCTCCAGTGTTGCCTGTTGTCCTGAACCACTTTCAGAGCAGCCAGGTTTCGGGAGTCAGCTCTCTGGATACCACAGATACTTGGTTATGATCTCTTGGGAGATAGGAGATTGCAGAGGAGAGCTTCCCCACAAAAAGTTTGTGTTCAGTATATGCTTGGGCATGGAAATTTTCCTAGCTATTTTTGTGGTCACCAGAGTTTCCCTGTACACAGGAGGTGTCCTGCCTTCTGGCCACCTCTTCCCATACTGATGCCAGAGGGTTTCTGCAGCCATGTGGAGAACTGGGTCAGGGACATGATCTTATTAAAAGCTGTGCTGAGCAACATCAAACGCAGATTTTAACCAGGCGGTTTCCTAGTGCTGTACAAATGCTGTGTTGGTAAAAGTCTGCTTTGGGCCATGGTAGAAATGGGCAACCATGGGTGGAGTGTGATGCTATCATTTCTTCTGGTGGTGGTGCTGGTCCTTAAAGACTTGTGGAATATGACCCCTTTTGGTAGGCAGCCATAGGGACAAACCTGTTTCCTGCTGAGATTCTGTCAGGTAAGGCTTCATTTTCCTCCCGGAGCACCCAGCCTGGCTCCCTTGCGGATGGGTTGACGTTCCAAGGCTCATGGCTCCTCCTCGCCATGCTTTTGGGGGGCTCCTTCTTTCCAGTGCAGAGGGCTGTGGGTGCAAGGGGAATGCCGGAGCTGCACTGCTCCCATGCCCATCCTCACCGCCCGCGGTGAGGGGGCCTTTCAGTAATCCTGACTAATCCTTTAATCCGTATCAACACTGATAGGTATTAAAGCAGCAGATAAGGTTCAGAGCATGGCTTGGAGCTCAGCGATATCCCAACCCTCTTCCAGCTAAAGCTGGGCTGATTGCGCTTTCTCTTAAGGGGACTGTGCCTGTTTGCTGAGCAGCTGGAGTGGGTTGAGAGGCTGGTTTAGCTGCTCCCAGCGGGAGCATGCCCTTGTCGCTGGCCCCAGCTTGCCAGACAAGTCCATCGATCTGTCTTAGTATGTTCCCTGTGCTTGCTGGAATGGCCCCCTCCCCTTGCGTGTTCCTCTGCTGATCTGGAGCAGATCTGCTTCCTGCTTTTATCTATTATGTCCACCTGGATATAAGCCTGATTTAGCTGTAAACACTTCATGGAGTATTTAGGCAACAAGCCCTGGATCAGGTGGCACTGCTGATGTGTGGCTCCTTGCAGCCTGCTGCTCTGTAGCAGGAGTTCCCTCCTACCCCACCTTCCGGCCAGGGCTCCCACCACCATGCCCTTCTCCAGGCCTTCCACGCTCTCTGTGCACCTTTACTTATGAGTGAGGTCTGGGATGTTCTCAGTTGTTACTGCACATGGGCACCTCCAGCTCCCTGAATAATCTGTGTTGTGGAGGTGGCACTCCAGAGATGGCTGTCCCAGATTTAGTGGGTAGCAAACCAAGGTTGTTAATGCTGGGAAGAGCAGCGCTGGTCAGATACACTGCACAAAGCAAACTGTCTCTGTTGTTTTTGCCGTCGTAGACTCATCCCCTCCCCTTTCCCTGTCCTCTTCCATCTTCTCCCCATGCTCATGGGATTGCTCAGAGTTTGCCACCCGTTCCTTCATCAGCAAAGCCCATGGTTAATCCTTCCCTTAAATCCTTTAAGCTGTCAGCAAACAACCCCCCTCTTAAACTTGTAGCACGCAAGCTTGGCTGGGACAGAGCCTGGCTCACAAGCCCAAGGTTTTATTTTTGTTCCCAGGTCATCAGCTCCTGGTCCTGTTTTTGGCCAGCACTGGAGGCTCCCCTACCACTGCTGTGGAGCAGTGGGTGGCTTGCTCCTGCGTGGCCTGCAGCGATGTGTCCTTGGTGTAAAAAGTTTTCAGGTTTGTAATTACCTAATGACAGGTTCCAGTGTGGTGTGGTGTTGGAAGTAGCAGGTGAAGATTTGTTGCTCACATTCAACGTGGCTGAGGTTTCACCTCTCTGAATCACAGGATAATCCAGGTTGCAAAAGACCTTAAAGATCATACAGTCCAACCATTCTCCAGCACTGCCAAGGCCACCACTAACCTGTATCGCTGAGGGCCTCAGCTACACGGTGTGTGAGCACTTGCAGGGACGGTGACTCCAACACTGCCCTGAACAGTTCCAATGCCTGAGCACCCTTTGGGGAAGGAATTGTTCCTCACCTCCATCTAAACCTGCCCTGGTGCAGCTTGAGGCCATTTCCTCTTGTCCCATCCCTTGTTCCTTGGGAACAAAGACCAGCACCTTCCTGGCTCCGTCCTCCTCTCAGGCAGTTGTAGGGAGTGATCAGGTCCCCCTAAGCCTTCTCTTCTCCAGACTAAACCCCCCAAGGATCCTCAGCCATTGCTCATCAAACTGTGCTCCAGGCCCTGCACCAGCTCCATTGCCTTTCTCTGGATCTGCTCCAGCACCTGAGGCGCCTCCTGTCCCATGAGGCAGCATGTGTTGGCCTCTTTTCTGGTCTTTTTGGGCTGGACATGCAGCTGGTGGGACCAAAATGGGCTAAAAAGACTAGAATAAAGCTTCTTCTGTAGGCATGCTCTCCTCTCTGCACCCAGGCTCTCAAATCTTTGTGTTGATGATGGTGATGATGATGGTGCCTTAGCTCTTCCAGGTTTGTTCATTCCTTCAAAACACAGAGTTGTGTCATATTTTCATCAGTGATTAACTTGGATGCTTCAGTTGTTGCACATCTTTTGGAGGACCTTTGTATATCTTCTCTGGAAAACTGGTGTCCTTGGGCATCTACCACAACTGAAGGGAACAGCACAGTTAGTGAGCACTTCTCAAAGTCTCAACCTGCATGTCTTGAGTCTCCCTGTAATTCTCTTTCTCTCTTAAAACTCTGGATGAAATATGCTTCGGAAAGGATGGAATTTGCATTGCACTTTCTGTCCTGGGATGTCAAACAAGCACTGCAAACCTTTTCCCACTCATGATGGCAGGAGAAAGAAGGACTCCGAGACTCCATGGCATCTTGCTGCAGAGTGGCTGCATCTGGGGATTACTTGGTGAAACAAAAGGAAGGAAAAAAGGTTAATACGATGTTGGCAGCCGGCAGCTCCAGAGCTTGTGTCCTTCAAGCTGCCATGGTTCAGCCTGGCTGCTCTTGCCTGACTCGGGTGCAGGTGGTTCTCAGCTTATCCCTCCGGTCTGCAGAGGAAATGGGATTTGGAGGAAATACCTTATTAAATTCAATTTTATGAGAAATTAATTTCTTCAAATTGATTTTAAACCCCCAAACAACCAACATGACAATGTGGTCGTTAGCACGGGCTGATTGCAGAATCCACGTGGCTTTTGAGAGCGATCCTGTGAGCACCCTCTTCTTGTGCAGGTTGTTCTGTTGCTTGTTCCTCTCCTGCAGAAGGGGTTGCTCAGCTCTCTGTGGGATTCACGGAGCAGCCAGCTCTGCCTCCAAAGGCTGGAATGCCACAAAAGGCCTGGGGCTGGATTTGGGATGTGTGGAGGTGGTAGAACACCCACAGCAGGCATCGGGCAGCGGCAGAGCTGCTCCCATGAGCAGTGTGCTCTGGCCTGCCCGTTGTCCTCCCTCTTTCCAGGAGCTACTGGGAGGAGCAGCCTCCAGGCATTACATGCTTTCACGCATCTGATGTGCTGGCTCACCTTCCTCTGGCAAGCAGGGGCTTGAACAAGAGCCGGTTGCCTGCATCTGCGTGGCTTTTCTTATTTATTTGACAAACAGGCTGGTTGATCTGGGCCTGGCTGCTGGTGCCATGGCTTGCAGCATATGACAGCTAATGGGCCTGGTTCCCTGTCTGCTGAGGAGGTGAGCTCCTATCCATGTGTGACCTGGAAAAGCACCTTGGCTTTATAAATCACTGCCTGCTGATGCCGGTGCCTTGCGCCTCCCTCCTGCTTCTTGGCAAATTGAGTGTCTACGGTGAAGCTACTGCTTGCTCCCCATGCTGGGTGAGTGTGCTGCTTGTGATTGCTGTGCTGGGGCAGCAGAGCAGGTGGGGCTTTCTCTCCTGGCCCCTCTGCTTTTTTATCATGGTTTCTCGAGGGATGAGCACAGAAAGTAACTCGGGTAAGCTGGAGGCACAGGCTGGGCTGCACCCCCAGAGTGTGAGCAGCAGGTTGAGGGAGGGGATTCTTCACTTCTGCTCCTCTTTGGAGAGTCCAGACCTCTCTGGGAAGACCTTCGAGCAGCTTCCAGTACCTAAAGGCACTCTTCGTAAGGACCTGTAGGGACAGAACAAGAGGGAATAGCTTTAACCTGCCAGAGGGCAGATTGAAGTGAGCTCTTACGCAGAAGCTCTTCCCTGTGAGGGTGCTGAGGCGCTGGCACAGGGTGCCCAGAGAAGCTGTGGCTGC
>JASSUY010046766.1:0-15013 GCA_032466535.1 Forpus xanthops | reverse complement strand
GTGGTGAGGCACTGGAATGTGTTGCCCAGGGAAGCTGTGAATGCTCCATCTCTGGCAGTGTTCAAGGCCGGGTTGGAAAGAGCCTTGGGTGACATGGTTTAGTGTGAGGTGTCCCTGCCCCTGGCAGGGGGGTTGGAACTAGATGATCTTCAGGTCCTTTCTAACCCTAACTATTCTCTCTTTCGATGTTGTGCAGTAAGACATGAGTAATTTTACAGCTTTTAGGGTAAAAATTATTTTGCACTGAAAATATTTTGCTCTTGAAAATATTAATGATATTCTAACAGATGAGTGCTTTCTTAGACTGAAGAGTTATTGGAGTGATGTTCTGGAAGACCTGACTGCTTGCATCTTATTTGTATTTGATCTATTCAGTACTAGCTAAGCAATACCAGACTGGCTTTGCTGCTGGTCTCCAAACTGTCATGTCACAGCGGCATTGCTGCTGAGCTACTATAGCTGCTGTCAGCAGGGTGCCTTTTGATGGAAATGGTGTAGGAATGAAGATGTAAAAGCAGTTTGATTCTTAATGCAGAACGCATGTCTTTTAAAGGAGCATATCTTTCATTCCCAGATGTGTTTTTGCACAATGTTTTTCATTCTTGTTTCCTGCACCTTGTTATTGTGAAGTACTCTTGTGGTAGTCACGGGCTCACTCACCCCACCACAGAACACAGCCTTTTCTCTCCCTTGGTGATGGTGTCTTTGTGAACAAATGCTCAGGCATGTACTTTTTTTCTAGATAGATTTCTTTGCAGGTGCTTCAACTCCAATGTGATTTTATTTTAGTTTCTTCCTAGTTCTCGTGAAACAATGACCAAAAGGTGTGGAAAAGCAGCTCTTTCGAAGCTGTCCTTAAAAGGATGCTGAGTGTGCCACCAGGAAGTTGAGGGGTATCATTCTTCTGGTCAGAAGGGACCTGTGACTCTACTGTGTTCAATCCTTTTATATTTCTTGCTCCTGAATCTACTTTTATTCTTCTTTAAGAAGCATTTTATTTAAGTAGGCATTAAAGGGGAAAAATGAGGGAGTGGAGCTATTCCTAATGCATTGTGGTTTGTGTTGTTTTTTTTTTTTTTGTTTTGTAATTCTTGGCAAACAGACCCTGTGTAGAAGGCTTGCCGTACTAAGGTGACAGGGAGAAGACCTGCATTGTGCCTTGTGGATGTCAAAGTAGGCATTACTACGGAAGCGGTGTACACTATTTAGTTGGGTTTCCTTTTGCTAGGATTGTAATGTGGTACTATGTCACTTCCCTCCTCTTTTCCCCTTCCCTCCCCTCCTCCCCAATGCCAGTTACGTCTCAGATTTGACTTGTGTTTCTTTGTGTGTTTAAAGAAATGTATTTTTCTCGAAGTAGGATTTATGTATTTAATTGTGATGTCTGGTTTGAGTTGTGCAGAGAAAGTGCACAGATGCCATTGCCTTGTGGCTGAATTAGAAATTTCAGATTTTTAAATTTTTTTAATTCCCTGTCCCTGTGGGGGCAGATTTGTTAATTCAGGTGATATTCTCCTTTGTAGAATACCCATCAAGCAGTTGGGGGGAGGGTGGTGTGGAGTTTTGTCCTGAACTCTCCTCATGAACCCCTTGTTTCCCTCATTTACTGTCGTCTTTTCCTCTTCAAACTGTTCATTTCAAGGAGAAACCTATATCCTTCTGCTGTGTATTGTTTAATTGGTTATGTGATCAACACAGCTCATCCTCCCCCAAGCAGTAACCTCTTTCTGCTGTTGCTTGCTTCAACAGACAGTTGGTTTTTCAATCAGCTTATTAGACAAGGTTATCAAATGCCATCTACTTCGGACATATTAAGAGCGTGTTGTGAAGGAAAAATTGTTATCTTGCATTTCCTGGTAATTTTGGTGTTGTGGAAATGTCGGTGTTGTGTCACTGGGAGTTGCATTAATACAGTGTTCTTTGTCTTAGAATGTGCTAAGTCTGAAGTAGAAAATCATAGAATCAGAATAGTTAGGGTTGGGAAGGACTTTAAGATCATCTAGTTCCAACCCCCTTGCCAGGGGCAGGGACACCTCACACTAAACCATGCCACCCAAGGCTATGTGCAACCTGGCCTTGACCACTGCCAGAGATGGAGCATTCACAACTTCCCTGGGCAACACATGTCAGTGCCTCACCACCCTTATAGTAAAGAAGTTCTTCCTCATATCCAATCTAAATTTCCCCTGCTTAAGTTTGAACCTGTTACTCCTTGTCCTGTCACTATGGTCCCTCATGAAGAGTCCCTCCCCAGCATCCCTATAGGCCCCCTTCAGATATTGGAAGGCTGCTATGAGGTCTCCACGCAGCCTTCTGTTCTCCAGGCTCAACAGCTCCAACTCTCCCATCCTATCTTCATAGGGGAGGTGCTCCAGTCCCCTGATCATCGTGTTTTCAGCCTTTGACTCCCTGAAGGATTGTATTGCCTCATGGCAGTGTTCAAGGCCAGGCTGGACAGAACCTTGGGTAGCATGGTTTAGTGGGAGGTGTCCCTGCCCATTGGAAGGGGGTTGGAACTAGATGATCTTAAGATCCTTTCCAACCCTAACTATTCTATGATTATATGTGGTACTGTAGAGGACCCTAGTTTGGTTTGTGTGATCAGCTTTTCTTGAATGGCAGGCAATTCCTTTTAGCTTCATGATGGTAAATTTATTTGTTTATTTATTTTAAATCAGCTTTTAAGTGCTTGAAAATCAGTGTATGGAGCTGTAGCTTACAGATGTTTTCTACATTCTGGCGTAGTTTCAGTGCATATACAGGGATATGTTCCTATTAAAATGTTCTCCTCTTCCCCCTGAGACAATCTAAGTAGATGGCACTTCACTGAGGCACAGGTTTCTCTCCACTGGTAGATAGTGAAATTGTGATAGACCTTTTGAAAGCTTTAAGCTAGTTCTTGTATCCTGTTGCTGTCTTGAGTGTTGGTAAAACGTTGCAGCAGGTTTAAATCAGTAGGCCTGATGTTTTTTCAATATCTTTGTTTTAGAGATTACTTGAATTTCTAATTAATTGTACTTCTGCTTGCAGATCTGTGTTTGAGTATAAAAGTTTAAGAGCTAGCTTGTGTTTGAACTGCCTCTCCTTTTATGGTGCTTTAGCTTTAGCTTGCGGAGTAATAACACTGGAAATACATATTAACAGTTTCTGAGAAATTGAGATTTTCATTTAGATTGAAATTAACATTGTCGCATTTAAAATTCTGGGGAGTTCTAAAGTGGTGTGGAGTACAGCTGACAGTGAATTACCAGTTCTGTTCCTCAGAGCCTTAGAACTTTTTACTCACGTAGAAAAGAAATCTTAGAGCTTATATCATGGGTAAAGTTACTGTATTTCTCTTCAGGCTGCCAAAGCTTTATTACCTTGCTGGCACTAGGTAGGTAGGTTCACTGTTGTTGCATTCCTAAGCCTGTCTGATTCAAAAGACCTAATATCCTCTGATTTGTACAAATAATATCCTGAAGTTTGAAAAAACATTTGTGCGTTTTATTTTTCATACATGTACCCTCTAGGCTTCTTTTAAACTAAGTTTGTGTGCTGCCTTAAAGGAACTGCTAAAATCAGATGTCCATTAAGTAGTACAAAGTTGGTATGAAGACACACAGTGATTATGGTAAGATGTGGTTTATCAGGAGGCATGAGCAGACCCATCTAAGCAGTTCTGTCTAAAGGACTGATAGGGCTGTGTCTTTCTTCCTTTGACTCTTGTCCTTTTCCTCACCTGTCCCAATCACAGTGCACATTCCTGCCTCACCCTTCCTCCTGGCACTAGCACATGTGACAGCACAGTCACCCGGATCAGCTCTGTGATTTAACTGAAGATTTATGCCCTAACTGTTTGCTGCATTGCTTTTCACCTGAGTGGGAGAGGTGAGTTAGGAGTGCTTCTGAGGCAAGCAAGAAAGTGATTCAGCATCACTGAACCTCAATCTCAAGTTTTGGAAGAGTTTAATAGATATAGCAAAAGGGCGTAGATCCTGGGAGGAAAAGAATATTTTACTTTGGGTTTCTGATGATTGGTTTTGCAACTAATGGTTCAGAGTTTCTCTAGGGTTTTGGTTGCATAGGGAGTTTCCTGGTCTTCGGAGACATAGTAAGAATCATGGGGATGCATAATGGTATGACAGAGTTGCTGTCTTTGCTTAACCGTTTGCTTTCTGGTACAAGAACCCTCCCTTTTGCTGTCCTAGAGTACTTCTAGTGTTCAGCGTTCACTCAGACTTTTAGGAGGATGTGTTTGCTGGAAAAGTTATTTGGGGATTTGAACTGGCAGAAGTATGTGAAAGAATAGGTGCAGAGTGCTGGCAGTTTGGTTTGGCCAGAGCTTTGTTGTGGTGTATGTGTGTATTCATATATCCATACCCTCTTCAAATCAAGGATATGGTGGGGACACTTCTGGTTTAGAAAAGCCGAAAAATATGGGCAAGGCATTAGGTACTCTTACTGAGCAAGGTAAATTATGAGATGCTGTATGTGATGGTCATGAAGAAAGAGACTTGTTGATACCCCAATTTAATTTTTAGCCATTTAGTTTTAATATGTATTTGTCTAATGACCTACTGCCATTTTGAACCTAAATTAACAGCCCTACTTTACAGTGGTGTTTGCTTTAAATCTATCCCCACCAATTTTCTATTTTCATTGCAGCTGAAGGTATAGAGGAAGTTCCAATATCTTATGTAACTGCACAGTTCTTTCTGGATAGTAACTGTTTGGGTTTTTTTTTTTTTTTAATGTTTTTAGGGATTTTCTTCCACGAGGTTCTGGAATTGTAACAAGACGACCATTGGTCCTGCAACTCATCACTGCCAAAACAGGTAACCTTTTTCTCTCTTTGGCTAAATGCCTGAACAAAGTGCTGATGAACTTCAGCAAGAGCCAAAAAAAAAATGAAGTAAAGGAAAACTTAGCAGTGTCAAGAAAGGTGTAACTAGACTGCCTGTAACCAAGGACCACTGCTTCAAAACTATATGCTCATGACTAACTAATCTCGTTGCCTTATCTGTGAAAACAGTAAAATCTAAATCCTTGAGCGCATTGTAAATTCAAGATCAAAAGAGGTAGTGGAGAAACTTTGCATACAAAGTGTTTTAGAAATTAGCTTTGGTTTATTCATTTCTTGAGGAACTTTACAGTTGTATTTGTTAACATTCCAAAATTTTTCTACTTCTACCTTTGTGTTCTACTGCACACAGATTTGATTCCACACAGCTTGTTTTCATGACTTGTCTTTTTTGTTTGGGCTCACTGCACTAACTAGAGCAGAAGGTATACTGGGGGAGAACAAGGCTTCTGTGTATTTGTCTGGTCAAAAATAAAAATGCAGTATGTGTATACTACTGAGTTATGTGGCATATTGAGATCTTTCATCAGAATTCACCACTTCAATTGCCCCTTGGTTGAGTACAATGTGCTGTTGTGTAGCTCTGTTCCCTACCATATATAAAAGCAGCTGTGGTTTTCCATCATTCAATTTTTGTTGTTGCTTCTAAACCTATGTAAGCAACAGAATAACTTTCTTTACTATTAACTTCTACTTAATATGGTAAAAAAAAAAATAACATCCAAATCAGAATTTCAGAATAACAAGTGATCTTTAAGGTATGGAACATGATGAAACATGAAGAAACAAAATTGAAGCTACCTGTCTCTGTGTGAGGTGTAATTAAGTTTTTATGTGCATTTATTTTCTTAAAAGGTCTTTTTGTTGCACAGCAGAAAGATATACTTCAGTCTGCTTAGGCTCCATTTTTTTTCCTGAATTACTGCTTCTAAAGCTGATTCTTACTTTCAGGGCCTCTATGAAATTTTCCATAGTGTGTATACTGTGTAACAGAGGAAAAACTGGGATCCAGTATTTCTGTATGCTCAGCTAAGAGATGTTAGGATTTTCAAGTGTGCAATATGCTTAAGGAACTTTATATTAAAAAATGGGGCTCACTTTAGTTGGAGATATGAACTTTTGTTATTTCTGCATATCTGGCTTTCAATCTGACAGAAAATGCAGAAATGCATGAGTAAGGCCTAGCTATAGAGAATCTTCATCTAATTTTCCTAGCGCCATGTAAAAGCAGCAGAAAAAAAAGAATCGAGGTCTGTGATAGCAATACTAACAAAATAATACATGCGGGGACATAAGAATTAGTAAGTAAACTCTTACACTCTATCTTCAAGTGGTTAAATAATTATTCTTAGACATCCATCCTAAATTTACCTCAACTGCTCTGTAATGCTCTATTTTGTAAAATCATCGTCATTTGATTTGGTTAAGGAGGCAATGAAAGCGCTTCTCTCTTTCTGGTATTTTCCCCATTAATAGGTTTAAATAGAATTACTAGATTTAGATAGGCCCCTAGGTTTTTGTGTAGGTACCTTCTCTGCTGAAAAGTAGGTTTTTTGTTATAACAACACAACAAAAACTTTAAGAATTCAGGAGAACCGAGCTTCAGCGTAATTCTGTGCTTCCTGAATGGCAAGATATATTTCTCCCTTTGGGAAATGCTGTGTGTTTCTGTTTGGGATTAGCTGCCAAGATCTTTAAAATGCAAGCTTTAATTATTTTGTTACTTTCTTTGAACTTTGCTCCACTGTTACTGCTTTTGGTGATGAAATTCCCCGTAACTTTATCTTTTAAACCACCTTTATCTTTCTGAACTAATTAAAGAAAAAAAAAAAAGGAAAAGAAAGAAAACTGCTTGGAGAAGCACAGTGTTCTTTTACAGGAAGCAGATGATGAACTGATTTTTATCAAGTTCGTCATTATCTAAAACGTTATAGAAAGTAGAGGACTGTATCAGCTTCTTGCTGCTGTAACAAGCTTAACTGATTCCTAATCCTAGGACCTTTCTTGATTCTTTTAGAAGTAACTTCTTAAGATTATTCCTGGGGAGGGAGGGGGCACTTTATATATAGGCGTGCAGAGATGGATGCAAGATACTTTAGCAACATTTTGTAACTGGCTGAGAATATTTTTGGAATGTGAATTTGATCGACTGAGAAGGTTAAAGCTTCATTTTGAGTCACTGCAGTAAGGGATAAAGATTGGCAGTTAAGGAATTTGTGCATACTCAAGAAAGGGAAAACTCAACCACTCATTATCAGGGTTGTACATGTCACTGAAAGATGCAGCCCCTGAGGGGAGTTATCAGGGGTACTCCAGCATCTGAAAGGTCTGACATATCTGGGTATAGAGTGGCTACTCCTGCAAATATGGAAGGAGTAACGTGAAACAATTCACTACCAAAAAAAATAACTTATGAGATGTGGGGTGGTTTTTTGTTTGGTTTGTTTCTTTTTTTTTTTTTTCTTTAAGAACTTTTTTTACTTCCTCTTAAAAAAATAATCTGTGTAATTAGTACAAAGCTATTTTGTACTAATTGTTGACCTCCTTTAATCACTAATGTATTTTGGTGGCAACAGTACAATTCCCAAATGGCTTAATGCCATTTGCACTTCCACATCCATGCACATTCTGTACTCTGCTGAAATCTCAGAGGCAAAGACAGAGGTTTTAATTAAATATTGTAATTAACAAGCCAGTTGTTACTAGTTATGGCTATTTTCTTCTGAGTGTGATAATATGAGAAATGCCTGGTAGCATAGAATAAGTCAAAATATGGATGTTAAAAATAATCTGCAGCCCTCTGAAGGACTCTGACTTGTCTTTGACTGTCCTACTTTGCAGTCTTTTTTGGGACTGCCCAACTGCATTTCAGATGAAATTGCAAATGTGGCCTGTACCCAATAAATTAATGTACTGGCTAGAGGAGGAAGGGGTGGGGGGGAATAATCTCCATCTTGTAAATATTTTGAGGTTCCAAGGTGTCTTCTTGCAGCTAGAGGCTGATGCTCATTACTTGTCCCAAAGTAGTTCATTGGCAGCCCTGTAGGTAGGGTCACAAATTTTCAAACCTGTTCTTCATCTTATATTTTTGATTCAGTTGCTCTTCTTCTACCAAAGAAGAGTACTATATACAGTCTTTTGCTGGAAGAGAGAACTGAACTAAATAAGCATGCAGTGTTTGTTCTGTAATAAACAGACCTAAATTCTGGTAAAGCAGCTTTGTTTCCTGCTCAGAAGTCACAACTGAAAAAATGCTGTACCTGGCTTGCTAAGCAACCCACATGCACTTTGATATTCTTTCTGGTCACTGCATTTGTCCCTGAGCAATTCCGCAACGTTGGCAATGTCCAGTATCAGGTCAAACAAGAGTCCTGTGCCTTTGTTGCTAGTCTCTGAAGGAGCTCGGAGTACAGAATGGTTCTTGAGAAAATAGTCCTGTGTGGGAAGCTGCAATTCAGTGTGTTTTTAGAAGGCGCAGGTGTGGACATGGTGCTGTTAGCTGGGAGGCTGTCTGATGGAGAACTTCAGGTTTCACGTGGCAGGCAAGACAATGGTGGTAAATTAGCTTAGCCATTCTGAGGATGTACATGGGAGGAATTTCACCTGTTTTTTTTTTTTCCTGGGTGAGAAGTTGCATGTGAGGGCACTTTATTTTGTTAGACTGATGTCTAAATTCAGGTAAAAGTCATGGTGGTTCCTTCAGTATTTATCTCCTGTTGTATAAGATGCAGGGAGTTTATTCTTTCTCAGTAGACAGTGTCTGTTTTAAATGCTGGAGTTTCAAATGTTTCAAAAACTGTTGTGGTATTTCAGCAGTTTCCAGTGAGTCTAGAGGGCTGATCTTTCACTTTCTTAGTCATGATTACTTTTCAGGTGGAGGAATGCATTACATATTCCTGTAGTTATACTTTTATAAGGATTTTTCCCTGTCTGTGTTTAAAGATATAAGTGTTGGCACACAGCTGACAAGAATTTTTAGGCAGCATTAGTGTTCACTAGTCTTGAAACAACATAACTGAATTCTGTGTAAGGTATGTTAGTTCCATTTCAACGCTTAACATTGCCTCTGCAAGTTTTGCAGTAACCATGCTAACCTGTAGTAATTTGTCATGTGTTACCATAATTAATTAAAGGAGTTGTGTGTTTGATTTTATTTTTTTAGTTCTTCCCCCCCCCCCATTCCGTCTAACTTGGGCAACTTATTCTTGCTGTTGCTGTGCCTTCTCCTGCCTGTGGAAGCAAGATATTTATCTAGATTTCTTCAGATTGGGTAGTACACTTTTTAAACAGCAATGACAACAAAAAATGTACTGGGGTTTTAGTTGAAGCTTTTGTTCTTCTGTTGTTAAAAATACATTGCCTACTATATAAAGCCTGTTATCTGTTATTTACATGTTAAAATACCTTGGCTCTAGGAGGGTTATTTTCATCATTTTGATAACTGCTTTTGGAGGGATTTTGGATTTTCTTCATGGTCTTCCTTCAGTTTCTTTGCTAATGAAGTGTCAGATTAACAGATTTTGAAAGTTATTGAGATGGGCAGTTTTAGATGAGTCATATGTACAATACCCACTTTTGTTTCAGTTCTGTTAATTAGAGCACTTAAATGGAAAATAAATCACATGCGGTTCAAAAGTCATTCTGATATTTTTTTCCTGAAGTCTTGCGGACGCTCTCTTCTAATGAAATTGGTGAGCTTTAAAGCAAGTCTTTTGTTGAGACTACTCCTCAAGCATATCCATCTTCTATTGCCATCTGGTGGCAAAACCAATCCTCTAACGGAAAATGAAAAATTTACAAAAAGAACCTTAGATGGTTATTTCTACTAACCCACATGGTCTTATTGATTTCAGAACAGGAAGGCATTTGGAAGTCTTGAAGGACAAAAACTAGAAAGGTGCCACAATGCCAGTGGCTGGGGAGAGACTGGGCACTTAGCAGGGAAGGAAGGAAGACAATGGCTGCTGACTTATGGGTCCCATTTTCTGGCAGTTACTCATTCAGAAAATGAACAGGAATTCTGTAAAGACCAGTGAAGATGTTGGAGTTGCATGCCTGAAAAGCTAAAATGTGACAACACCGTGGAGTAAAGGTGATAGTGTCTGGTGACCCCTTCCCTAGACAGTGAAAGACTCGTCACCCAAACAGGACTGATAAGCTGGAAAAGGGATAGCACTGCTGGTCTGAAACCTGAATTTAAGCTGTTAGTGTAAGGTTGCAGAAACTGCAAATTTTCCTTTATGCTATGTGTGTGTATGGGTGTATGTACTAGTAACAGTGTCTGGAGTAACCTTGATCTGACCAGCAGTGACTGCGGATGTCCGGCAGCGTGAATTTGAGGCTTCAACCAGTTCTCCTATCAACACCCTCAAACAGTGTATGGGCTTCAGCTCGTGTTTGGAAAAATTAATTGTACCCACAAATACTTGGTTTTGTAAGTGTGTTTTCCTGAAAAGTTTTGTTTTCTTGATCCTGGGTTGACACTCAGTGACATCAGGAAAGATGGAATCCGCTTACTGAAAGAGTGGGAAATAGCTCTAAATGTACCAGTATTCAAAAAAAAAATATAATAAAGTGACAGAAAAATCAAATTCACTTTTAGAAAAAAAGAAATCTGTAATTAGTTACTAAATAACAATTTGAAAGGTACTTGAGATGCATAACAGTCAACACAGTCAAGAACAGAAAGATCCTTGTCGTAACCAGTATAATTTAATTTTTTTTGTTACAGGTAGTAGGCTTGTAAATAAAGGTGTGCTAGCTGTCTTGTCTTGGGTTGAGTAAGGCTGTAAGTTATCTTGCATGGCTCTTTTTTATAGTAAACAATTTCAGGAAATCTTGTCTAGAAAGGATTCCTGTAAGATGGATGCACAGTTGTTTACAGAGTGGAAGGGATATCCCTCCAAGTCATGTTCAGTATATTGTATTACTGACGGGATGACAGAACATAGCATGTTTAATAAGTTTATATTTGGCAAATATGAACAAGACTCTGAAATACTCTGGAGGGCAGAACTGGAATCTAAACTGAGGCAGCTCTTTTCCTTTGCAAGCAAAAGCAGGAAGAAGTTCACCTGGGGTGAGGGCTGTTTCAGTACTGAAAGATTAATGTTTAGATAGCTAGTTTTCAGAAAAGAACCTGGTGATCGCGGTGGACCTCTAAGTAGTTCTACTTTTTTTTTCTCAGTCTTGGAAAGATCTTGCTGAGCTCTGCCTCTGTAGCATTCAGAAGAACGCACGGAGAATATCTGTGAATGATTGAAGGTTTAGAATGCATGATATGTGATAGGACACAGGTAACGAGTTGAGACTTAACTAGGGGAAGTTTAGATTGGATATGACGAAGAACTTTACTGTAAAGGTGGTGAGGCACTGGAATGGGTTGCCCAGGGAAGTTGTGAATGCTCCATTTCTGGCAGTGTTCAAGGCCAGTTTGGACGTAGCCTTGGATGACATGGTTTAGTGGGAGGTGTCCGTTCCCATGGCAGGGGGGTTGGAATTAGATGATGTTAAGGCCCTTTCCAACCCTAACTATTCTATGATTCTATGTGTAGAGGAAGGTTGAAAGAAGAGAGATACAATTCTTTTTCAGAACATTTTCAAGAATGTGAAAGACTACTGAATCAAAAAGAGTGCTTATTTTTCTCCTGTGGTATGAGTGTCTACTCTTAAAATTAAGCATTTCACTGGTTCCTAAGAGCATGACCTGGTATTTTATGCTACTTTCATCAGATCTACATGATTTTAATTATTTTCTTTTTTTAAATCTCTTATGCTATAATATCCTTGTCATCCTCTGCATTGACAGGGTATTCTGTTTTTTCTACAGAAAATACCAGGGTATTTCTATTTCTTGTAGCCTGGCTGCTTGAAATTAGCAATGGGATGTCTGAGTTATCAATATTTTATCTTCAGCATGCTAGAAGAGCTAGAGAAATGGACAATTACAAGAGAGATTATAGATTGGATAAGGCAACAAGGGGTTTTGATACTGCCTCTCTGTTCAGTGAAGAACTAATGAATGATTTGCTAGGGTCACAACAGATTAATTTGACTACATTTACTTTGTTCAGAAAAAGCAGATCTGTCATCAATGAAAAGATGATGTACTTAAACCCATGTTGTTTGTTTGCATGTTTTTAAATCACTCTTTTGAAATCACTCTTTTGAAAAGCATTTTGAAGCTTTCTGGGGTGCTTCATTGAAGCTAACAAGACTCTTGTTGCTTGTGTGACATCTCTCTAAGGGACTGACATTAATAGAGTGTTGTCGTGATTTAAGCTTGATCAGCCACACAGCCCCTCTCACTCTCCCTCTTTCCTACCCCCTGCTCTCCCAGGGATAGGGAGGAGAAATGAAAGAATGTAGCTCCCACAGGTTGAGACAAGAACAGTCCAATAACTAAGGTACAACACAAACCACTGCTGCTACCACAATAATAATAATGACAAGGGAAATAACAAAGGGAGAGAATACAACCGCTCATCACCCACCGACTGATACCCAGCCTGACCGAGGAGTGATCTAGCCCTTCTGGGTAACTGCTCACAGTTTATATAGCGAGCATGACGTGCTGTGGTATGGAATACCTCTTTGGTTAGTTTGCGTCAGGTGTCCTCTCTCTGCCTCCTCCTGGCTTACCCTCCTCCCTGGAAGAGCATGAGGCTCCAAAAATCCTTTGTCAGAGTAAACATTACTGAGCAGCAACTAAAAATGTCGGTCTTACTAGTGCCTTTCCCAGGCTGAAAGTCAGAAACACAGCGCTGCACCAGCTACTAAGAAGGAGAAAAATGACTGCTACTGCTGAACCCAAGACAAATGTATTCCCCCTTTGCTATATATGTTTATGTTTTGCTATAGGAGCACTGTTTAATAAGCCACCTTTTTGAAAAACTCCAAGTTGGAGACTTAACTCTTGGGTATGTTAGACTGGATACCACCACAGACTTGGAACAACTCTGCTTGAAATCATGTGGGGAAGAGTTCTGAAGCCAGGTGCTTCATCTTGATAAAATCCAAGTGACTCATCTTGGTAAATTCTTGACCTCTAGTAGCAGATTATTCTGCATAGGTTATTCTGCATGGGCTCTGTCATACAAAGACAGGCTGAGAAAGTTGGTGCTGTTCAGCATGGAGAAGAGAAGCTGTGTAGAGACCGCATAGCAGCCTTCCAGTATCTGAGGGGGGCCTTTAAGGATGCCAGAGAGGGATTTGAGCAAAGACAATGTTTTAATTTTTTAGCTAATTGTTCTTTTTTGTAATTTCAGCTTTATCCAGAAAATACATATCTGAAAACTAGACCTTGGGCAAGATCCCTTTTTCTTGTGTGGGTTCATGTTCATTTCCACAAAAATGTAAATAATTTTTTTTCCTAATATTTTTCCATGTATGAAAGCTGAAAGCTGAAGAATGCATTAAAGCATGTGCTTATCCAGTCTGGCTAAAGGCAGCACGGCCAAGGACAGGATAAGAGCTGAAAGGAGCAAAACAAAGTGCTTGGTTGTTCGTTTGAATTTTTATTCTGAAAGCTATGTGCGACACCACAGGTTATGAACTGTTCTAAAGTCTATTTCTTCAGAACTAGTGGGATCACAGAGGTCACTGGGAGGAATGAACTATTGATAAATATCAATGCACCTAAAAAAGTAGCTAAGGTTTTCATTTGAATTGCCTTGAAGCCATTTCAATTAGGGCTTTCTCTATTACTATTGAGCATTTAGTGGAACAAAGAGAAATGCTTCCTCAACAATCAGCTGAGTCAGCCAACTGATTAAAACTAGACACTGAGTATTAATTATTGACTTGTGAAATATTTTTCTGAGAAAGTCTGATGAACCACTGGGTGGGGGGAGTAACTAAGAAGAATACATTTATGTTAAGCCAGGAGTAGTGCATGAAGAACTGGGACAAAATAAGAACCACTTGTCAGTTCTTTTTTCCTGTAGGTAGCTATTTTCCAACTTTGAGATGACAAAATTCTGCATATGTGAATTCTGAAAGGTGCCAGAGAAACTGAAGTATTTTGTGTGCCATGTTATCTTTCACTTCAAAATATTTGACTATTCTGTTCCTTTTGTGTTTGTTTTTTTTTTTTGTGTGTTTTATTTTGATTTTTTAATAGTTGCTAACGAAACATACAAAACTCATTGTCATTTTGCTGCTAGAACTAAAAAAAAATACAAGAGATGCTGGAATTCTTTAGTTACCAGAAATGAAATGAAGGTTTTTGTTGAGAACTCTCATTTTTAAAATAAGGGATGTATTATTTTTGTCTTAACAAGGGTGGGTTTTCCGGTCCCTTGCCTTTGAATCTGGAGGGATTATGGTACCATAGCACAGAAAGGTTGATACTTGTTTGTTTTCCCCCTCCTTTCTCTCCTTTTTTTTTTTTCCTCTCAGTTTGCTTTGACTGTTGGTTTCATGTGTGGTTTTGGGTGTTGTTTTTTAACACTTCAGTATGTCAATAGTAATAAAGCAACTTCTGGGAAATGAACTTCAGTACTGGTACATAAGGCTTTCAATTAATCTGTATTCCTGGGTCAGATCTCCTCAGCTTCTGTTCCTTCTCTGAGTACCAAGTAAGCTCTTTGCTCTGGGGTTTGAGAGCTCTTTACCAGGAAAAGTTTTCTGGGGAAGAAACATTCAAATGGAACATTTGAGATCAGGTCTTGATTGCAGGATGAAATTAACTGGAATGTACACAACTTTGACCAGCCTTTCTACAGCCCTATTAGAGCAGGGTCAGGAAATGAACTTGTATCTGTTGTTACCATTTATGTCATTACTTCTGATTACAGCATCACTATTGTGAGATAAACATTTGTGTTGTGTTTTAAAGGAAGAATCCCCAGTTCTAAAATCTGAGATGTGCTTTTGGTTTTGTACCTCTAGGGGAGGAAATTAGTATCCATATTTGGATTCAAGAGTAAAAACAGGGAGGGAGCTAGTGTGAAGTTCAAGTCTAACAAATTAGACCATATCTGTCCTTGATTCCCGGTTGATGCCCAGAGGGTAAGAGGGCAAGTTGTATGATATTGAAGATGTAGGAATTAATGGTATTCTCACACTTTAGCAGAATAACTGCTATATCATAGAATCATAGAATAGTTAGGGTTGGAAAGGACTTTAAGATCATCTAGTTCCAACCCCCCTGCCAGGGGCAGGGACACC
>JASSUY010046765.1:0-99322 GCA_032466535.1 Forpus xanthops | reverse complement strand
CCATGGCAGGGGGGTTGGAACTAGATGATCTTAAGGTCCTTTCCAACCCTAACTGTTCTATGATTCTATGATTCTATTGTTCAGATAAATGAACAAAAAAATTAACATGTGTCCATCACATGTTTCACAAGCATCCCCAAAATATTCAGATCCTCTTTAATATAAGAAAGAACTACTGCTTCTAACAGGTGATTGAAGACTCACATCCCTCACCTACAAGGTCCTCCTTGCTGGCCGATTTTACAGCATTTCAGCTCTTACAGTGTATGCTCCATCATCATCTTTCTATTTCTGTTCTCTCTCTGAACTTTGTATCTTCTGCTCCATCTCTCGTTCCCAGCAAAACTCCTCTCAGAGCTTCCAGGCTCAAAGACAGATTTTGTGCAGAAGAGGCTATAAACGTTTAGGGCAGGAATTATCTCGTTACTTTTGTTAGTTAACAAGCTATGTAGCCTTGGTCGGGGAGAGAAATGCAACTACTACATGGTTTTAAATAACCACTATACTCATCAATTATTTGTAACAGCAATAATACGCCTACACCCAAAAGCAGTAGGACAGATCGCATACAGCCATGGTCTCTCACAGTCGTCGGTGCCATCTGGAGCTCTGAGCGGCTGACTCTGCTGGGTGGTCTGTGCGTGCTCAGTTGCATGATATGCAGGAAAATTTTTCAGGACTTCACAACTCCTTCCTAAGTAACACATTAATAGTGATCTTCCACCATAGCTAGTACATCAACTGCGAACACACTGTTGCTGACGAAGGCACAACAGGTCAGTTGGGAGGAGAGCGACTGGCTTTGTCCCCTGTACAATGCCCTAGAGCCATCACACATGCCCCTCGCTCAAGCTGCATGTGCCCTGTCATTGTACTTGCTGGCAGGTCCAGTGGGACCACTCAGGGGCTACAGCGATTCTCCAAGGTCCACAGGCCTCCGGGAAGCGACAGACCACCTTCTGATCCACAGTTGGGATGAATGGATTAGTGGCGAGCCGAGCCAGCTGCCACAGGCTTTATCAGAGCACAGCCCTGACAGATGGGAGCCCACTGGAGAAGCCTCCTGCTACAGCCCACGTGGCCTCGCGCCGGCCTGCTGCTCACCCTGCACTCGCCGTCAGGAAAGCAGACACAAAAAATGCAAAAGGGGCAAAGAGGCATTTAAAAATACACACACCCCGTTTGGGACGCTGCTTAGGTTAAGCAACACCAAGCGAGCTGCCCTGGCAGAGAGAGCTGGTTTACTGCAGCGAGGCTGCTCGTGGCAAAGTGCTTCATTTCTGTTTGAATGTGCAGTTGGTAGGATTTCTAACAGATGACACTTGTTCCTACCAGAACTGAATTCTCTGCTGGCACTAAAACCGCATCCATCAGGACAGTAGTAAGAGATGCACAAAAGACAGAAAAGACTACAAACCGTAGAGATGAATTCAAACTGATTTAGTTTCTCCTGGGCTATTTGTATGTGTAAGATTCACAGATACTGGGGGAAAAAAAAAGGCATACGCCAACTGGATACATCAGAAATTGGAACTTTCACGTTTCAGACAAGCAGATAATGTCTATTTGACTCCTAGGTCATGAAACACGCACCTACTTCAGAATTATAGTTGGTATTTTATCCAAGGCACAGGGTTGCAACCAGACCAAACCCGCTGACAATTGCTGTTGTTGCAATTGTATTCATGAAAGTTAAACATCCTTTAAAATCACAGAAATGGAAAACTGTCTAAGAAGGGAAATACCTAATTACTGTCAGGAAAAAAAACCCACTTTACTCTTGACTATGCCACACTGAAGTGTACTTATGCACAGCGGCATAAAAAAGCAAATCACATTGCTTCTATTTAAGAAAGAAGCTCTCTTAACAGATTGTTATACAGGCAGATAAAAGCCCAGTGGAGTCAATGGCAACCTTTGCATTCATTGCAAGAGACTATGAACCAGACACTACACATCAATATACATCATTTCTCTCATATTACATCTCATGAGTCTACAGTTCACTTCTTTGAGCACAAATGTGAACAGTATTTAGAAGTAAATGCTACAGCTTGCGAGCCTGATACGTAAAAGTCTCAATGTTCCCCCTCGTGCTTTTTGAAAGGGGTACCAACCATATTCCAGCCTCAGTCTAAAGCTGCTCCCCAGTAGGTGAAAAATTTGCAACTCAAGCTGCTATCTCTGAGCAAACAAAGCATCTAAAATTTTATTTACACATATTACACTCTCGCACGTTGGGAGTATTAACTTTAATTTATACTTTCAGAGGTAAATACTCATCAGAACTCAAAATCAACCGTGTAACAACCAAGAAATCTTTACAGCAGGACTTGATTTCTGCCAGTGATCCCAAAAATACAGCCCCAAGTCAGCTAATGCAGCTGCAAACTAAGAACGTATTTAGTGCATAAAAGTCAAAATATAACATTAAGAAAAAAAGCTAGTAACAAATACTGCAATGTTTGAACTTTCATTGAGTCAAGATGTCTAGAATAGCTTATAAATTGTTCATCCAGCTCAAAACTGGCTATTTTATTTGCACTTTAAACACAGTGATTTTTGTACTTTAATATAGTACATGTTGAGGACAGCTTTCCTATGCAGCATTTTCCAAAAATTAAATTAAATAACTGTCTCCAATATATGGAAAACAAGCCTACAAATCTATTCATGCAGTGTCCAACTCCATCATCAGAAGTGGCCAGTAGTACTTTTAAAGACAAATCGACATTGCTTCTGCAAATTACATCAAAATGAATACAAAAACTTACCCTGTGTCTCCTGAAAAATAAAACCTATTTCTCATCAAGGATTTCTAGTAAGCATAAAATCAAGATAAAGGAGTAAAGAATGTACTGAACTCCAAGTCTCAGACCAGAAACAGCACAATTCTTTATGCTATGTTCAAAATCAAAAGCAACACTTAAGTAAATAAAACCACAGGCATGTAAAATGTAAGTGAACAGCATTGGAAAATTCTGAATTTATATGAAGAAATAGTATTTCAAAAATTGCTTTCAACAGGAAAAAAAAAAAAAAGAAAAAAAGAGTTCATCACAAAGCCAACCAAAAAAACCAGCGATGTTCTCCCTAAACTTTGCATTATTTCAGTGCTGAAACATGGACACTTCTGTATCAGGAAACACAAAAATACAGGCACTCTCCAGACACTTTTGTTCTTCCTTATTCAGTGAGGGGATTTGTTTTAAAGACTTAATTACTTGAAAAACCCTCTAGACCAGATAAAGACCAGTTAAAGAAGGTAAACAGTGACTGCAATTCTACACTTGCACTTGCAGAACTCCCATCAGTTAAGCCTGATCCTCGTGTTTTATAAACATTTATGAGTGCTATGTGCCATTTATAAATGTAGTTTCTGATATGTGACTGAACTCAATGCCTTTGTCTAAGTGATTTCTGAAGAAATGTGTTATCTGTAGATCTCAGTCACTCTTTAAAGTCTTCAACATAGAGAATATTGGAGGAATTTATTAATATTGCTAAGTAAATAACTTCAAATGTAAAAGTTTGGGGGGGTTGGTTTGGATTTTGTGAGAGGAGGGGTGGAATTAAGTATACGAGATATCTGTATATCCATTTTCATGCCATCTAATTTCTGTTTGTAGTACACTGACCTAGTTAAGCCCTACAGCAGCACTAGCAAATATGACTAACAAATTCAGCCGAGGAGGAACACGTGCCTTTCATGTGGACACAAGAACAGAGGAACAACAAAAAAATACATCCATCAACACATCAAAACATTCAGAGTTGACCAACACAGTTGCATCACTTAAAATGCTCTCTAGTCCAGATGCACTCTAATCCCTACTGGTTACAGAAGCCTAATTAATGCTGTCAGACAACAGCTCACAGTGAAGGCTGCAGATAGTCTACTTCAAAGACAAATGTACAGCAAGAAAAGCAAAACCACAGACGAGATGAGTTTAGGCAAATACTAGAACAGCTATCCAAACAGAGCAGAGCAGGTGCAGGTGAGGCAACCAGTTTTGAGACTGAGCACCATCAATCTATGAAAAGGCTTGTATGATCCAGCTGCCTACAGTGGTCCTTTGCTCCCATCATTCTTCTGCTGCAATAGCTAAGTTCAACATGTCCAAACATGATGTCCTCATGCTAGAATGTCTAAATGGCTCAGAACATGCTTTTTGTGTCATTTTAATAGAATAAGCTTGTGGAAGATCACAAGGAAGAGAAATGACAGAGAATGAAATGTCTTCAGGCAGCTCTGAAGCTGCTCTCTTCTGTGATCAGATGCTCCATCACAACCAAAACTACAACAAATGTGCAGTGGCAGCACACCGATGTTCTCTCTCGCTGACAAGTTCACTGTGTCTTGTAAATACAGCTATATACAAGAATCTGCTCTTATGATCACCAAAAATACCCCCCCAAAAATCCTGGGTGAAGAACAACTGGTAAAAGATTGAATGAAAATGCAAATATAGAATCAGAAATTCAACTGTAGTTGAGATTACTGATGGATACAAGACAATGACTGAACAGAAAAAAGAAGTGAGGCTGTGTTTAGTTTCTTCTGCTTGGTGAATTTTGGAACATTTCTTCCCGCTGGACAGCATGATGAGCACCATACCCAGGTGTCCTGAGGCGGCAGAATGTTGCTGCTAGTGTGAAGAAGCTTTATGTGCAGTCGTTTCCTTCACAGTGAATTAACACTTCCCCAGTTGATTAAAATACTGTGACAACCTCAAAGCTTGCTAAAACCAGGAAAAGTAAACACATGGACTTCTTTACAGAGTACTAGAATACCTACTAGTGTGTGTGTGGGAACCTTCTGCCAGTGGTACTCTAATGAATCTGAAATGTAGCTGCCACTATCATTAACAGCTGATTGATGTTAATGCAGTACATGTGGTACATGGCATTCAGGGCAGAAAGCACTTCTCTCTTTTTGTATGACAATGAGAAGCCACCTAACTAAATTCCAGTGCCCAGCTCCAGAAAGCAAAACACAGGCATGTGAACAAGTTTCTATGCACCAGGAGCCATTTACCCTCCTCTGTTGAGGGCTACAGTGACAGCACAAGGTACCAATGGTGACTGTGTGTCCACTCATAGTAACTGCAGATGTGGAAACCCATCACAAGCTCATGCCTTTTGCTAAGGTGGTGTGCCTGCGGGCAGGAACAGGGAAAACACGGATACTGAAGAGGCCACTCTGCTTCAGCAGAACCCCTCAGCAACTGCATGCTCCTCACTGCACTGTGACAGTAGCAGCAATAGACCTGGAGTCAAAAAGCCTGTTTTAAGGTTGGCTTATTCCAAACAAGTTATCAATGCAGAGAACATATGAAAAGAGAAACGGTTTAAAGGAATACAATAAAAAATAAAAAAGGTGTGGGATAAGCTAAAAGTAATGCCAGCAATTAATACAAATGTAATATTTAAGTATTATAAGAAAAAATTAGAAAAAGCAAGGTGCACAAAAAAGTATGGTTTTGGTTTGCAGTGCAGATGTTCAGAATTTACAATCAGTATGGCTCACTTTTTCATGCTATAAAATGCATATACAGTTATGCCCAAGATGTGTGTAAATGTTTAAATATTAAAACAAAACAGATATTCTGGATGTTTGATGTTTGTTTTTGAAAAGGAAAAAAAGTCTATTTTACAAGAATCCAAGCACTAACGTGAAATTAACATAAAAGAAATAAACCAGTGTAATAAAATCAAAAGCTCAAAACCAAGTTAACCAAGGTTGTTAATGTCAGTTAAATGGCAAAGATTCATGTTAGCCAATGTTTAAATATCAATTAAATGGGAGAAGACTGCCTTGCAATTACACTTCAAAGATTTAGTTCTGATTCTTCTAGGGCTTACATTGTCTCTAGCAAACATGCATGTGTTTCCTTATATTTCTGAAGTTTAAATTTCCTTATATAAATTGTCACAATTACTCAGAAATTTCAGATTTCTTCCTCTTTTCTGCAGTTTTTCTAAATACTTAAGAGAATGCAGGCACTGCTCTGCTAGTCCTACCTACCTCTTCCTATGGTAAAACTGTAACCAGTGAAACCATATGCTGCACTTCTCTATCTGAACGAGAGACAAAGTCCTTGTCCACCTCTTCACTCTAAAAATACCCCACAGTTTAAAATCTGGAAACATAAAAGGCACAATATGCATTAGCACAAATTCAGTGTTTTGCTGACCATAAGAAAAGGTCCTTGTATGGATAGAAATGGTAATCTGGGGGGAAAAAAAAGTATTTGGTGAGAAGGTTCTTCATGCCTTGCCTCTGAGTGATACTTCCTAGATGGAATTTACAGAGAGCCACAGTCTAAAAATATAGAGGCTGGGAACAGCAAAGCAGCTACATGGATTACACTCAGGTCTTACAACCCTGCACAGTTTCACAGGAAAGCCAACTGCTGGAGCACCCACCAACAGTATTGTTCTTCCTCCTATCTTGGGAAAAATAACAGTGTGAGGAGAACAGATAAAAGGCACCAACTACAGGAAAGCAAAGTCAGGTGCTGGCCACTGTAGAATACCTGCATAAAATATTCATACAGAGAAATGTCAGCGCTAATAAGTGCTTATAGAATATACACACAGATCATTCAGTGGAAATATCTTTGGGGTTTTATCATTATTTTGTTTTTATTTTTGTTACAAATCCTCTATTTTTTCAGCCTAAAGGAGACAATTTAGATGCAGCTGATAGGTATTTTACGTTAACAGTATTAGGGGAGATCCAGCATCCTGGGTGCTGCTGCCACAGAGCTATCTGTTTAAATAACAAATTCTGGGTTCTTTTTCCTAAAAAGGGGGTTGGTTTGTTTGTTTATTTTGTTTCTGTCATCCCCCTCTTACTTAAGAATCCTTGTTAAGTTTGCCTTATAGCTTCTATACACATAGGATTGTGTCAGAGTTCTTCACTAAGATTAAAACATAGCATGGGAAGACTCTCTTTTGACTGAAACAGAACAGTGCCTATTATACCTTTTTTTTCCAAGAGGTCAATAAAGAAAAAGGGATTTTACTAGCACTTGTGGCCTTTTCACCTTTCTGTATTCGTAAACAAGTTCAACAATCAACCTACTTAAACTGCCAGTGGAAATACGGATCTTGCTTATGACTGCATAATCAGTCCCCCTTTCCTGTTGGCCTTTAGGATGTGTAGTTTTGTGGGCTGGGAGGAGACTGGCTCTTCCAAACATGCTATCATCTAAACAGATACATTTTAGTGGAAGTGATTACCTAATCTGATGTTATTCTTTCCCTGGAACAGAAAGGTTCAAATTTGTCCAATATAGAGAAGGAACCCAATTTAGGAAAGATCTCAGATCCTTGCTTGGTTTACTTGCACAGACACATTACAACCCTGCTGAGTGAGAGGACTTTTCACACAATCCTTGCTTCAGGGTGAGGAAGATCTTTTGAGCAGCCATGAGCTTGCAAATGTCAAGGCAGAGATTCCTGATACACTTAGAAGACACCACATAATTCTTTAGCTCAAAACAGCTCTTCAGCCACCCAAACTGAAATCTGTGGTGAGCTAAATGTAAACCATATACACTAGAAATGTATCTTTCAAGGTATAATTTCTCTCAGTCTACTGGCAAGAAGAGCATTTTACATAAAAACATTTTCCTCTCTCGAGAACTGTATCACGGCCATTGCAAGGAAGTCACTCAAATCAGGCACTATTTTGCCTTTCTTATGATAACACTGAGTGAAAGGCACCAAATCTCCACTGGAACCACCAGTTCAAAAAGCTCAGGAGGTGAAGAGCAGAAAAGCATGTCTGTTTCAGTGAACATACATAATGCCTGTCCAAAAGGGAATTAGTAAGTGATAACAAATAAGCCCTCTACAGACACACAAGAACTTTCTTGTGCAGCCACTACAAGGCTCAGACAATCAGGTCCCCAATTCTCTTGACCATCAACCAAAGCAATTTGCTCAAGATCCCATCATCCAGGCAACATATACTAAGAATCATCTGATGGAACATGTCTGGCAGCACAATTGTCCAGCATTTGGGTGAACACCTTGAAGATAAGTACCACACAGTAGGGTGGAGTAGAAATGAGACAGACACACCAACAAATGCAGGATTGTCAGAAGACAGTGAGAAGACATGAGATGACATGTAGAGAAAGATGTGCCCTCCAGGATGGATCTTCCCTGAAAGCATACATTAACCTGGCTTTATTGCTTATGCAAGACACTTCAGGAGTAAGCCTAATAATTTCAAGCTTTCCTAAAAAAGACCAGTTTTGCTGGATTTTAAAAACACTATTACCAGCCTTAGAAGAGGTCAAAATACTATCTATAGTATGGAGCCACTAATACCCTTCTTCCAGCTCCCACTGCTGATGAGGAAGAAGACAGACACACAGCAGAAATGACCCAACAACCCTCAGTCTTTTCCAGAAAGCTATGGCAGTGTCTCTTCAAAAAACAGAAAATGCATTTTGTACAATGCTAACTGTACCCAGACTGTCGGCAATGTGGGAGTAATGTAAATTAAGCACAAACATCCCCCCTCATACCCTCAAAAATAATCTTTATTAGGTGTGTCCCAACTGGAAATAGGAACACCCAAATGAAAAGCTGTGAAAATTACAAGCCTGATCTCAAGGTGTGAAAGAGGAAGGAGTGTTTGCAGTAGTAACCAGTATGTACAAGATTTAAGTACTCTATGACTCCACAAAAGCACTTGTCCTGGATATTAAGTAAGCCATCAGGAACTTAAAATGCTTGGACATTAAAAACATACAAGTTTCCAAAGCAGATATTAAACCAAACTAACAAATTCCTCCATCTCATTATGCAATTTATATAGAAAGCCTCTATTTTCTCCCTTCACAACCTGTCTAAAATGTAAATAAAAGACTCAAGTCTAGATATGTTCTTAGGTTCCAATGAGGCAGATTTGAAATCAAATTAAGGATAAATAAATACAAAAATCCAATAGCATTAATTTAGTTCTTAATTTTCATTTATTGTTGCGGATTTATACAAATAATTTCTTTTCCATGGATTTGGTCAGTAGTATCTTTGAACAATTGCAAGTGCTGTGCTTTTTTGAAAGCAACCTGAAAAACTAGGTTAGCCTAGAAAGTGAATTCCATCTGTCCTGGTTGTCATTGGTAAAAGATACCTATTCACTTCCTTTCAAGCATATAATCTAGTACTCAGTCTAAAACAGGATTTTGAAGACTTCTCTTATCAGCTTTTAGCCTTACTTCAGTAAGCAGAAAATACACTATGTCAAGCTGGTGCTAAGCTGAAATTAGAGAACTGAGTATTTTTTTCACAAAAGAAAACCGGGTACAGATAATACAGGAGGTCAATGCAGCAACAGATGTGGAGAGAATCTAAATGCTTTGTAGTCACAATAATATGTACCACGAGCACCTGAAAGAACCACACAGTGTGCAACTTGGGGAGAGAAAAAAAGGACATTGAATGATTATTACAGCCTAGGCTTGATCCTTGAGTGGCTGGAAGATCCTGCTTATTAAAATAAACATTTATCGGAATCGTTCAATTAAAAAATAATCTATTTCGCATGTGATAGTGTTATTTTAGATATTTGCTCATTTCACTAGAAACACAGCATATGAAACTTGGGTAAAAGGTCACAAATAGTGAAAACTGAGAAAGCTGGTCCAAACACACAGTATTTTTTCAATTAAATCCATTTCTTCACAACGTTTCCAGGATGGAAATTCAGTTATTTACTCAAGACTATGAAGATGACAATGGCTTAGCTTGCCACTGAATCCAGGGTTATTCCCTACAATACCTACAAACTTCTCCTTTCAGTATAAACCTTTAGAAATGGAAATCTCTTCAATCTCAGTTTCAGGATTTCAGAAGATTGTACTACACATGGAATGCAGAAAGTGTTTATCTAGTTAAAAAAGCAAGGCAATAGTATGTTACGTACTGTCCCTCAATAGCTGATATAAATTCTTTAATATTTCAACACTACTCACACATCCAGAGAAATTCATAAAACCCTAGAAGATTACGGAGAGTACACTACCGCTTTTATACATTCCAAGGTTTTGGGAGGAGCCCACGTTGCTATACATCCAACAGAACCCAAGGGTTTCCCTTTTCAGCACTCTTGGTTATACACATAAAGACTGGATGTGCAGGAAATTAAAACGCATTCAAGCAAAATGAAGCCGTGTATCAATTCTTCAATAACCTGCTCTTCTGAGCAAACATCACTTGAAAGACTTGATCATGCCTGTGACAAGAGAAAACACGGCACAATCCATCTCATGGTTTCATAAGGGTTTACTGCAAGAATGGGCAGGGGTGCCCTTCAGGCAGGGAGCTGGAGAGCTCTCAGACCCCAGCACTGGGGAGCAGGCTTCTCACATCCTGGCCCACAGATGGCTGCAAAGGACCAGCCAGGGAGAGAAAATCCACCCACAGTAGATGGAGGACTCCCAGCTACCAAGGCTCTCACGCTTCAGCAGCCCTCCGTCGCCTTCTTCACACTGTCTTATTCCCCTACCGAGTTCCCCAACTCCAGCCTCAGTCCTTCAGCATCTGCGCTGACTTTGCCACCCACTGAAGCACAACTTCCTTCAGCCAACAATCAGTAAGCACCTTGCCAACTCACCCAAATTATAACTGTACAGTAAGGAGGTCAAAGAGTTATTTAAAAAAAAAAAAACAACCAAAAAGGTAGAATGAGTGATAGTGTTTCAGCACTACCATACCGCAGGACACTACCACTAATGCACTTCAGCTAATGAATTTATCAAACATTACTGAGTTTACTCGAATTTCATAGTAGTTACAGTACATGTTATAGAACTGTCAAATTAACAAAATAGCTGGGGGTTGGTTTTTTTTTTTTATTTTCTTTTTTTTCCCCAAAATGTTCTCTCTGTTTTGGACTCACATAGTGCTTGGTATTTACTTCTTGTTTCTTTCAAAGCATGGAATACATAAACTCACTTGCTGCTATTCTACTCATTTAATGTGAACGGAAACCCAACCAGGATTCTTTACTGATGTAGGCTCCCAAGAAAACCTCCAGCATGAAAAATAAAGTCAAATTCCTAGCTATTGTAAACTGACTTTTACTCATGTGAACTAAGGAACTACTGACATGAGTTAATATGAGCATACCAAACTTTATTTAGGAAAGAGAAATGGGCCATTATAATTGTATTTGATTCCCATTCACTTACCAGATCCACTCTGGAAACTGAAGTAAACCATGCCAAAAGACATTAATTCCCTTCAATGTATGAGAAGTACTTTACAGAAGCAGCATAAAGAGAAATAGCTATTGTTCTTATTTTATTTCCAATCCCCTCATGCTCCTTACTGTTATGAGGATCAAATTCAAATACACCAAGCAGCTATTTTCAATGTTTGCAGCCCTAGTGAAACAGAATATGAGCACGCTGCAGCTACATCCTAACTTGCCTGCCTGCCATCCACCCGTCATTTGGATGGGTAATTTCTCCCCTCGGGACCATATGCAGTGCTTAAAGCTGAGTCAGTTTGCCGTATGGCATTATTCTATAAAAGCAACACGGCTTTGCTGGAATCTGACCTAGGAGGGTAAAGGCTTCTACACACTTGGCTCAGCAGTTGCTAGACATGTTAAAGAAACAAGATTTTCAAATGTTAGTATAATCCACTTGTCTTACACGGCATTTTTCCCATCAACAAGTACAGGCTTTACACCACTAAGAAGAAGAGTTGTGAACATTATTCTTGTTATTACCTACACCAAATTACACATAAGCAATGGAAAAATGCAGAATGTGCAAAATAATTGCACTGAATTACAGATCGATGGCCAAATTATAAATCCCCTGAATATTCGATCTACTGAATTATAAAGATATATTTTATACTTCTGTTTCATAATTTGTACTTTCCCTGTCTTTTCAAGTATTTTATACAAACAGTTTAGAAAACACTGGACATCAAAGGCTTCTAGTAAACAGCTGGTAGATGCAGGACTAGCATATTAGATATATTTATTAACATTCTCTGCCCTTTACATGTTTTACTGTAGCTTCCTATTTGAGCTTTTTACTGAGTAGTGAGAAAGTAATTATTTCAGAATGCTGTAGACAGAATCACTGTGTCTTTAACTGCGTCTTTCTTGAGTGTGATACAATAAAAGCAAGCCAAGAAAGGAAAAAAAAAAAAAACAACCACATAAGCAGGAGGGCTCCTTTTCATGCTTACCCTCAATATGCTTTCTGCTGCAAATGCTGCTTATGTTGTTCAAGATCAACAGAAACAAAAAGTATTAAGAACAATTCTAAAACCTTTGCGTATGTTGATAATTCTGCTGATATGCATTTGCCGATCTTCATGAGAAATACAGTATCAGTTTACAATCAGGTTAGATATAACAGGCAACAGTGGCTTGCTAACATGATCACAGTAAGAGGCCATGTATCATTACCAAATTCTTTCTGGAACCTTCATTTATAGAAGTTTTACTATGTACATGACAAAAGGCAGAGAGGAGCATTATAATGTACTTGTTAACGTAGACCTCTGCTATGTTTCCACAGTCCAGAGAACTGGTGCTCAGAAGAGGTCCAGCCAAAATGGAACATGTGCATGTAGTGCAACCCACTGGCCTTGACCACAGGTATTAAAGTATCTCCTTTCAACGTCACTTGTGTACAGCTTTTCTTTTGAAACATTAACCTCTTCTCTCCCAGGTGATACCAACTGGTTGCAGAATTAGTACTGCTTCTATGCACAAAACCACCACTGAACTAAGAAGAAAGCATCTCTCAGGAACTTGATTCTGTCTCCTCTGAGCTAAAATATCTATTAATTCCAGCCTACCCACTCCACCAGGAGACACAAAAAGAGATCCGCACAGCTGCCCTGCTCTGCTCTGCCCGCTTCATCCCTCCAGTAGTCACTCTTTCCTCTCTCCTTGTCCTCCTGCAATGGGCATTCACCATCAAGGCTCTTTACTAGAGAAACTTCATCCTCTTCACAGAATGTTTTATTTTAAAATACAAGGCTCCATAATGCCTTTGTGGCACACTGAGGAATATGGATAATAAGCTGAGGATTCATATGGCTTTATTACTACAGGGCTTTATAAGATAAAACACCCAGAAGAGTTAAAACAAGAAACCTCCTCCTGTAGTCAGAATTTTTTTGATTAGGATGGTATCTAGATTAGATATTTACCTTTTTAACACAGGACAGAGCTTTATTAATACAGGATTTTAAAGCCCAGAATGAAGCATACTCATTAACCCCCTCACTCTGCAAACAACCAAGGAAGAGACAAACCCACCCTCAAGACCTACCCCCAGGCAGGCACTATCAGTCCCCAAATGAAAAGTAACATTTTGGAAGATGAACGTCCACTCTGAGATCCTATCTGTATTAGTCCTGTAAAATATGGCTGGGAAGTATTTACAAGGAAAATTCTGCCCAAAATCCAACTGAAGCTTAACTCTGGCTGTGACACAGCTATCCTGTGGAGGCAAATACTGGAAGGAAATGGCCTCTTTAATGCTTTCACCACTGTTACCCACAGAAAGGGATAGAAGGAGCATCACTTCTGCATTTTGCTTTTCCTCAAGCGTAATTGTCACAGTGATGGATGCATCAGAAACATACATAAACCAATTTCACCATCGAGAGTATAATGCTCTCCTAAAGCTGTGCAGCAGGCCAGTTGCTACGTTGGAAGCAGCACTTGGGTTGGTAGGGCCATTAGACAAAGCTCTCTCACTATAAAAGCCTGCAAATAAATGTAGACTAAAATAAACAGCAAGTCAGATGTTTTATCTGGGGATGTTACCTCATTAAAGGCTATATATGCCAACTCCAATTCAATTTGAAGTAACCTTACGAGAGAAGACATCCCCCTCCCCCCCTCCCCGAATTAGATCCACTTGATCATTTTAATTATACCACACTGCTCTTTTCAAAAGAGCCCTGCGAGCCTTTATAGGCTGCTATGCTCCCCTTTGAAATTAACAAATTAGGCTTGGTAATTAGAGAGTCAAAATGGTGTGTTACATTGTTTTGGGGTGACAAGGGATTTAAGAGTGTTTCATTTTTAGCCATTTTCAAGGTTTGAAGGTAAAATACTATCACTAATCATGTATGTTCCCATTTTCCAACTACGCTGATTAATATCTGCACAGTGCACTGAGATAAATTTCTTTGCATCTTAATTAAGAACATTTCAAGGCAGATTCCTCAAAGTTCTGTTCATCTGAAATGATGCTGTAAATATCTTTTAAATGCTACTTACCACACAAAAAAAATTAATTAGAAAAAAAGCCTTTTGGGGTATAATGGTAAGTACTGATTTATCCCAGACATTATAAATTACTATCTTTTCTCCTTAATAGACCTGTTGTCAGATCTTAGGAAGTCACTGAAGCCTGATACATCAATTCAAGAATACAGCTGAGTCACCTCTCCTTCTGAGAACGAGCCTGTGCATTTGCTCACTGTCAAACAGAAAATTTAATAATTTACATTTCGGTTTGCACTGCTTGAGATTATGCTGCAAGGTCTAAATTGATTATTACTATTAACCACACTGCCTCTGCAGAAGGACTGACATGACGGATCACTTCAGGAACTGATGCCCAGTTTCACTGGACAACACCAACATTGGATCTGAGCAAAGCGTGCCGGAATTTGGGAAAGGCTCGCCTCAGAGGCCATAAGAAGACATTTATCCCACTGCTTCTTTCATCTTGGGCTCTCAAGCATCTTTACATACACAACAACTCACCGGCAGTTAATTACTGTTGTACGTTATACAGGGATAAGCATTTGGTGATGTTGGTCACTGACCAGGGCACAAAGAAAATGGAACTAAAGAAACCCTGATGCCTCCCACTGTTGTCTGCCCATAGCAAGTAAGGTACAGTATGTTTTGATACTATGAATTTTTTCACTTGCAGCAAAGCTAGAGTAAAAAATATGATGCTGGTATTTTATTTCAGCTTTCAATGCATTTACTTTTCAGCAAAGCCACTGACTTTCAGTCAGGCTCAGAGAGTGCTCAGAATCAAAGCAACATAGCAGTTCTCAAAAAATTTGCAAAACCTGAAGCATAAGGTATTTTAATTCTATTCAAAGTTTTAAAGTACAGAGTATATAGACTTTCTTTCCCTGAAGTACTCTTCTAAGCTGGCACTGTATAACAGTAGGTGAAAATGTCAGAGAGGAGGAGAGAATTTCGTCCCCATATATAGGATCAAAGAATATAAAACATAGCAGACAATAAAAAGAAAGCAAGCAAGAAAGAGAGGTATTAAAAGGGTATGATGAATGGCATATACATCCTTGTGATAATTCCTTTCCTGCTTTATTGCTCAGTAATGATCATACAATACTATACTTCATTGATCACTGCTTGAAATCTAAGCTTCATTTCCTTCACATACGTTAAACACCTTTGACTTGAATTCGCTTCATGTAACTTTTCAGTACTTTCTTTTTAGTGTAAAGGGAAACTGAATATAAATACTGAATGAAGGGGAAGAAAAAAAAATCATTTGACATTATTGTTCTCTAACATCTATAGAGCTAAGGAGATATCTTTGAGGTTGAAACGTGTCTGTGGCAAAGCAGGGCACCACATCAAGGCACTCTATATATTAAGTGCACGCCTTGGGCTAGTGATTCAAAACCCACTTTGACCACGAGCTGCAAAGCCTGAATGCAGATTTCCCCCTAGCTGAATCATTCACTGTCTGAACAGGAAAGGTGGCACCTCCTGTACAGTCCTACAAGGAGCTAGACCTTGGGGGCAGGACAGCACCTGGGCCAGTCCCACCAGCTGCTCCGCACCTTCCTTCACAGGGCTCACAGCCGGATGAAGTCCCCCATGAATAGCCCATTAGTACCTATAGTATATACAAGGCAAGCGTGTGCAGACACCTATTACAGACTACTCCCTAATGCTTTTTGACTACGTGCACTTTTCAGATGCCAAACGAACAAATAAGGATGCTGACAGCTCCTTTTACGCAGATAAACTCCAGCTGGAATGACATAATTTATGAGCAGCTCCTCACTGCATATCCTTCCCTTTTAATCAACTGCTAATGGTCACCACAGTGCTCCCCTTGAACAGCCCCATCTCCTGCTCACTGTGAAGCACAATGACTCCAAACACATGAAGGCATACAATGAATCAACACACCACTAACAGCTAATATTCTTTTGACAGTTTAATCCTTTATTGTGATGAATTCTCACCCACTAAAACATTGGGGGGAAATATATTAATTAAAAAAAGGCAATGTATTTTGCTTAGATTGCATTTTCACCAGTCTGATTTACTCAAAACAAAGCACAACTACGTATAATCTCAGAATTAATATAAATATGAACGAACAGATGGCACTTAAATCTGAAGTCCCTAAAAATCCTTTTCACCAAGTTTTTATTCAGGAGAAAATGCACACTGGATAAGGACTGTAAAAAAACAGAAAACCAAAATAAGAGGCTTTTAAGATACCACACAAACAGCACCTAGTTAAGCAAACAAAATCGCAAATATTAAGGGGTTATGGTCCTGTGATTAAGGCATCTGACCAGGATGCAGAATATCTGGATGCAATTCCACCTCTGCCTCTCACTTCCTCCATGACCTTGGGCAAATCAATTAATCTTTCTGTGCCATAGATACTCAGCAGGGATAGTAATAATACAACTTCCTACCTCCCAGGACTGTTGTGAGAAGAAATTCGCTGATGTTTGTGAGGTCAGCTCCCTCCCTCTTAGGTCATACAGATTAACTCTATGTTGTTTATATCATCAGGGTACCAACAGCAGCAACCCAACACTACCTAATTCCAAACAGCAAGGCAATTATTTCTGCAGTCTATCTTATGCACTAAAGAACCCGAAATTCTGAAGAAACCAGAATTCACCATGTGACAGTGTGCACTAATGGTATATTATGGCTTTGCAGCTTATGACTACCACTGGCATAACAAGAAGTTGAAAGAGTAATTTCTAAGCCTTTATCATACTTCTGTGTGCTTGACTGAAAACGTATTTGTGTTTGAGGCATCTGAGAGATCTGTATTTCACGTTCAGAAACCATTCAAGTGTAGAGACAATCGAAGATTTCAAAAACGGCTGTAAAACAAAAACAAACTAAAGAACTTGAGGGCATCATAACACACAGGAAGAAAATTATAGCTCATAGGTAGATCTAGCATGTAAAATATGGTTTTCCTTCATGTATAGAAAGACAAGAGAAGCTGCTGTTACGACATACTCTGTAAAGCAGAGAGAGAAAGAAGACATTTCTAAGCAGGCATACCATAATGAGGTTTAACAGTATGGACTTTATGCTGTTCAGGAAGTAGTCAATCATTCCTGGGTTTCTATATTAACCACAAATAGAACAACAGAAAAAAAAAAAAAAAGATCTTAAAACAGTCCCATAATCAACTTCAATTGCATGGCCAAAGGACAGAAGAAAGTGGCTCCCACTTAGGAACACAAGAGCAACTGTGTCATGAGGATCCTGTACTTGACTAAAAGCACACAAACATGCAGGCCATCCTGGCAAATATGGCATTGCTATATATGACAGGATAAAGGACAAACCCGAGAGATAACTCTTTGATATAACTACCATTAAACTGCCTGCCCAAGATTTGAAAGTTTTCAGCATGCTGCAATTTGAACATTGTCTAATATACACCAGTACAAGGCTAGAAAATCCCCCAAAATACTCCTTCTAGTAAGAAGCATTGTGCACAGCTTTTACATTCATAACACTGGTGTAGGACACGTGGGCACAGGCAGAGTGCATTGCATTACTCTTGAGACTTATCCTGTGCCATGTATATGTGATTAAATAAGTTTTAGAGATTTATTACTTTTGTTTTGAATGTAAAAAGACAAATACTATATTCTGTAGGCTTCAAAGTACACTGTGAAATATATTGTAAAGTATGAGAACAAAATAACTAGTCGAGAAAAGAAAGTAGTCTGTCTAGTCAAAACAACACTTGATATTTTTATAAATATTTCTTTTATTGCATACTTCAAAGAAAAATACATTTTAATTTTGAACAGACTGGACAGGTAAGTACCAGAAGAATTCTTGAAATAAAGAACAGAAAAAGAAGTACGGGTGCCTTAAGGTCAGCTTTTCCCCGATCTTCAAGCCAGTCTGGCCAGTTGGTGTATTGTAAAGCCTCCAAGTTTGTTTCATTTTCATCTATCTGCCAAAGCACTCAGGAGATCCGGGAAGCAGTCATGAGCAAAGGCAGCAGTGGTACAGAAAATCCCCTAGTTGAGGGTTTGAAGGGTATGTAACACAGCAACTGCACAACTTTGTTGCTATCCAGAGTTTGCCCTAAGCCAGGACAATTCTCAAACACCCATATGATCACTATAGAGGTATATAAACAACTATATAGATCCCCATTGCCCAACTCTTCCAGTAAAAAGAAGCTGTACTAAGGGTAACCAAACCCTTGTAATTTTTATAACAGTTTTCATCACCCAGGAACAAACAGTAGTATGAGGGTGCTACAGTTGTGCCATATCACTAAACAGGGTTTACTAGTTGTGGTAGAGTCAAGTTTTCATTTTAAATTAAGTTTAAAATATTTTAAATGTCACATAAACTGTACGCAGCATGAAATAAATTAGAATGTCTTGAAGAATTTGAGCCAAATTTTACTAAAGCTTCTAGGCTCTTCCTAGCTCTCAGCCGCAAGATTAGCCACTCATCAGGAAACACTCACAAGTATTTTCTTGCCCGTCCATGGCTGAAAACAAAAACAGGAGATGAGGGGAAATAAGAGGAATTTAAAGCTGCTGAAAACTAATGTCTACCACATGAGGCACAAAATAAGCATGCCGTTGTATATTTGATGAAAAAATAACTGTTATGAAATATTCATTTGAAAAGTGATTAAGCTTTGCAATTGAAAAGCTAACCCTTCGCAACACGAAATAATCATGCAGCTTGGGAATGAACACATCCTGTGTCCTCTGGTGCTCATTATAATTTATGCAACATCTCTACCCCAATACTTTGGTTGCTTAGATATTTTTTTTTCTTTTTTTCAAATTTGAAATGAAAAGATCACTAGATTTGCTTCTTACAAGCATTCTTCAAACCCAGAGAACCAGCTTTACCATCCCTGTACATTTCCAGTACGTTTCCTCTGAACTACCTGCCAGGGAGAATAGGAGGCTCTCCAGTCCCAGCACAGGGGCCCCCAGGACCCAGCGCAGAATCCCACCTCCTGCTCTGCAGTGGGAAGAAGCTTCTTTCTTCAAAGCTATTAACAAATTTACTCACCAGCACAATGTAAGATGTCTCTCCTAAGGGTTAGAACGAACGACCTTTCATACAGAACAGACAATCTATTCCCTAAACTATGAGCAATTAATCCACCGAGCAAGAGAAATGTTTTACAATCCCATTTATTTTAACTAAATTTCTTTGGGGATGTTTAACTTAACATATGGAAGGCTATACTTTGGTACATGGTATACATGCAGACATCACTTATTTACAAATCCCACGCACAGAAATTGTAAGCTTGAAATTTTCCTTACAATGAATTTCATAATCAGTCCTTCCGTAGTCAAGGCACATAGAGAGATCAGGGATTATTCATTAGAGGAAGGAATTAGCAGGATTTTAGGCTTCAATGGCCTGTACAGACTATTAGCTTGCATTTGGCTATTAGGCGGCTAAGCAGAGTGGTCTCTAAAGCGTCAGCAACAGATAACAATAAATTCTCAAAATGAGACTTAACACCTGCTTTCCTAATCTTGAAGGGAAGAGGGGAAAAGCTGATTCAGCGGTGGTGCGGCACCCCTTCCAGCCACACAGACTCCTGATGTCAGGCTGGGAGCACCCTGATGACTCCCAGCCAGGGGAGCCAGAGGTCCCGGGATGAGCGGATAAGCTCCTCAGTCGAGACCATGGCAACACCAGGCCCCGGCATCAAATGACGTTCTTTAGATCTGCATGACAGCATGCAGGCTCTGCGACTGCTTCCCTCCGATAGAGGAGGTTTTGAAAATGAAACAAAAGGACAGTACACGGGGATGGCTTATTTGAAGACTATCAGCTGGTCTTTTTCCATCACTTCCAAGGCCTGTATTTCAGAGATGAGAGGAACACAGGGATTGTGAAAGGCTGACAGAGACACAACCACAGGCGTGTCCTGACAATGCATTTTATTTATTCTGAATAACATCGGCACCCTCCACCTCCTGATCGCACAAACCACTTTCTGGTAACACCGGCCTATGCTTTTTCTTTTAACAAGCTAATCCGTTACTTCAAAGCAGATGGAAAAATTAGAAGAGTTAAAGAAGGTCTTTGGGTTTGGTGGTTTTGTTTTGCTGGGTTTCTTTCTTTTTTTTTTTTTCCCCTTTAGTAAAGCCGAACCAAAGGACAGAATAATGCCTCTACAAAAAGTACAGTTTGAGACCCTCAGAATCACTTTGTTCAGTCACAGCTAGTGCATGAATACCAGGAAAGCAAGGAATTTTGACTTTTCTCTCCACTCCTTTGCATTTCCAAGGCACACAGAAATCACTGCAGTAAACAGAGCTCCTAAGAACGGAAGTGCTGACAGATAAGCAGCATGAACCCAATCAGTGAGACATCTCACAGCTTAGTACAACATTTCATCCTCACCTGGATCAGTAGAATATTTCAACCAGAATAAAAAGCATCATCAAAAGCACGACCCTAATTCACCACTATTGCAATTTTGTATCGGCGTAAGTTCAATGATTTCAAAGTAATTACACAGATGTAAACCAAGGATAACTGTGATAAATCAGCCCCAGTGTGAATTCAGAGGAACTCTTCCATGCACATGTACAAATAAAAATATTAAGACAAACCATTACAGGATGACACACACAATTACATATGATTGTAAATGCACATTCTCCTAGATCCCCATGTCCAATGATGAAATGGAGCTATGCTTTGTTCCTAGGTTTTTTAAATACCATCATTACAGTATATACCCCTTTTGGAAAGAAAAAAAAAAGTACATATTTTTATAATTTAGAGAAGATGAAGACTAAGTAAACAAAATAACACATTAAAGAAGCAGAAGTTCAACAGATCCAAGCCATCCACACTAATTTGTTAAAGCAGTAAGTTGATTTCCTACCTCACATGAAACTAACTTGGGGGAAGCAGGAAAAGAAAAGCTTTTCTGGAGACTGATCAAACAATACTGTATGTGATAAAAAAAATTTAATTGCACACAAAAAATAATTTGAGAAACTGTTCTGGAAAAGTGAGAAGGAGCATGTGTGAGATAAAACTATCCATTTCCTTGTGTTATTCAATTAATAGGACAGAGAAATATCTTCTATTCCACCCTTACCTTTAAAAACAAACTTGAGATTTTTTTAATCAGCGCTGGTCTTAGACCTGTGGTATCACTCACCTCGGAACAGTGTATGAATGAACATTAGTTGGGTTTTTTCTTCCACTCTTTTACTTCAAAACTGTGAGCAAAGTGACTGTTGGTAAGAATGAGGTGCTTAAAACACAATTTTGAGAGAAGCAGATAGTTGCACTGTGCAAATCCCTCCACTGCTTGTCAGTGCAGTTCAATCCATGACCCAAAACTCCTCTGCTAATTTCAACCTTGGACCTAACTTGAGCAATGAGTACTAATTTTCTGACATTTTTCTTGACAGGGACAAAAGGATTCCAGGAGACAGCAAGAAGCTCACTTCCACTTGAGAACTGATCAGACTATTTGAACTCTGTTCTTTAAAAGGTAACATTTTCTCATTATAGAAAAATCTCTGAACATCCCTTTTCACATCACAACCAAATCATTAGGGCCTGCCACAAAGCCTATTAAAGTCAATGGAAGTCATTCAAAGACTTCAAAGGACTTTGGATCCAGACCTTATGTAAAACATCCAGATGCTGCCCAGCAGCATCTCAAATTGAAAGGGAAGGCTATGCCTGTCAGAGCTAGGGGTGCAGCTCTGTAAGAAGCAGCCTAGGCAATGCAGCTTGGTGCTGAGCACCCAACACCTATGCCATACCCCTGTTGGTGGGCTGAATGCCAGTCCAGCCCAGGAATTGAGTACCTGCTAGCAGCTGCAGTGCATTAGGCAAGCTCCTGGGGCACAGTTTTCATTTTAGTTTCATGCAAAGGGACACCAACCTGCTCCTTGCCTGCTAGGCAATGCGAATCAAAGTACGGCAACAGGGCTTAACCAGGGAGTCGCTTCAAAAGCCTGCTCCTGATACCAACTGAAATATTAACATAGTTCCACTCCAGCATCACCCAGCTTGACTGGCCACTGAGGGTGCAAGGCCATGTTTCTGTAGAGGTCCTGAGAGGAATCAAGCAAGCTTCCAGAAAAACTGCAGATTTTGGGCACGAAAGCACAGTAAGTGCCCTCAGGAAGAGTTCAGCTGATAGAGCCAGAACTATAGCCTTTGCTCAGGTGTCACTATTCAATACTCATCATCTATACTCCGGCCTGATCCTGAGCTTGCTTTCATGAAGTGCTACTGTGCAAACAAATTCTACATCCAAGACTAAAGTTAAGCAAGTTTACTTTCCGTGAGAAGCCAAGTCCAACTTCCAGAAGCTTCCACAGTCTGCTCACTGAATATCAATGGTATCACCATGCTTTTTCAGCCTTGCGCATAATTTTCCTGAGTTTTAGATGGCTGACCAATAAATCCTGGCAGTTCTCAGCACTTCCTATTTAACTCTGACGTATCTTAATTGGAAATTCACATTACTCTTCATTGCTAATACCAACACTTACGTAAACAAACAGTTTAGGAAGAAACCCAAAATATTCCAGTCTTTCCCTCAACTGGCTCCAAAACAGTTTTGGTTTTCCAAAACCCAGAATTTCAAAAGTCCACCTATTTTCAATACCTCAACAGGCAAACACCTGAAAAATCTCAATACACTTTATACAACACTTAATTTTAGACTGCAAATAAGAGAATCTGAAAAGGCCTTCCCTACTGTAAGGAATGATACGTATTCCACTGCTCATCCCCATACCAAGCTGAAACCACATTTAGCAAAGTTTACTAAAAGGAAATTTGTGAGGACCTAGGGTGTTTGCTGATGCTCAATGCTGCTTTAAGTAAATTAACCCTAGTGTAACTGTTAAGTATTTTTAGAAAATGCATTATGTCCTGTACTCTGAGCAACTGCATCCTAATCTGGGGATACAGTTCCTTTTCCGAGGTATAAAAGCAAACCCAAGATAAAAAAGGACAAGTTAGTGTTGTCTTTTCATTTGATAAAATTAAAATGAAATTAAAATACAATTTCATTACAGCAGTGCTACAGGAAACAAACACACACACACGCACAAAAAAAACCCCACCAGAGCAAAACCGAACTACACATTTAACCTAGTTCTGAAAGGACAAATCAAACCAAAAATGATAGTGTTATATCACTATTATTAGCTTTAGAAACAAAGCTTTTAGGAGTAATTTCAGGTTTTAGTCCTGTACCCTAAATGACGGCATATGTAGAAAGAGCACATACAGAAATGTAGTTTGGAAAAGATTAAGAGATTATTTTAGAAGCAAATCACTCCATAAATAAAGCACAAAGGGAACACAGCATCATTCAGGAATGGACATCTGTCACCCAAACAGATACCACATCACACATCCACAGCTAATTCTGCAAAGTGGAAAAACAAGACTTTAAACAACACATAGAGCCCTACATGTATGACATTTATTTTTAAATTCCTAGTTACCATAAATATCCAGACACCATCAAGAAATATAAACATTACACACAGAGGAAATGGTGAGAAATAAAATGAACAAAGAACAGAAGAAGAGAGAAAGTCACATGGATTTGGAAAAATCCAGCCCTATCCTGGGTTGTTCAGTGCTGCTTTTCTTCTAGTGGGGGAGGGAATGAAGAGGGAAGAGAAGTCACATTCAATGTCGTCTTGACAGCGACCTCTTATTCAAAAACTATTATTTTTCCATCTTGAATAAGAGAGAACCAAGTGCTCTTCATAATCACATAAATGACCTACCACTCTCTAAGTGCTCTCTCTTAGATCAACAAAGAGCTATCGGAAGCAGAAAGTATTGCACACTACTCCCCTGTCGTCTCAATCCAAGTAATCGGCACAGTTCAACCTTACCATAAGAGGAACCTTGAAAGGCCAAAAGCTTTAGGAAATACACTTATCAGACTACCCTTCCTGCTCACAGCAACCCTTCCAGAATTTTGCACAGGTAAAATGATAAAAACACAGGAAAAGAGAAAGTTAAGAGAAAGAGAAGTATGATGGGAGTTAACTATTATTTTTGCAGGGAAAGAAATCAATAGCTTTAAACTGGCTTTTAACAAGGGTGGGAGGAAAGATTTCAGTTGTCCTTAGGGGTAGACCATTCCCTAATGCTGCATTTCAGAAGACCCATGCAATTAACTCACTTAACATAAAGGTTATTATTGCCAGGAACTCTGCACCAGCATGTAAACTGACAAACTCACCCTCCCCTCTCTCTAGGGGAATCACAAGACCCTGTCCCTATAAGGTCAATGGCGAGGCTAAAGAACTTTATCCCAAAAGAAGAGCTATTCAGGGATTCAGAGGGTCAGTGGGAGTGTGCATTAATGTGTGTATCTGTTGGATTTTTTCTTGTTTCAAGAAAGGATGAGGGAAGAAATCCCATTCATTTACTCTTCTGCAGTTCTTCCCATATAATTAAAAAGGGAAAGTACACAGCAAAAAAAATGAAAACTGTATCATGGGGAAAAAGGGGGGAGAAAACCCCCCACCTTTCAGACCACTGTGTCACCAAATGCACAAATATCTCCCAGAAATGCTTTGCTGTTATGTTGAAATCCAACTGCAAATTAAATTTGTTCAATAAAAAAAGAAGGCTCTGGTGCACTGAATGACTCAGCAAGTCAGGCCTCAGGCTAACTCACAGGGCAGAAGTAATGGGGTAGCCCACATTCCAGGTATTCTACCTATTTTACATGCTCTGCTTTGTTACCGCAGCTGTTCTGAAACACTCCACAAACTCTTGTTCCAGCAATGCAATGATCAGGATGTGGGGGAACCACCCTAGCAGTGATGAAAGCTTACCTCTAACCAGTCAGATCAGCCTGAAGTACTGACTCTGCAAGAGCTTCTAGCCATCCATCCATCCACTCAAATCACCCAAAAAGGTGCAAAAACCCTATATCCAGCAGATGGATTGGATTTGCTGGAAATTAAAATCCTCTCAAACAGAATGGGTGAACCACAGCTGAAAAAAGTGTTTATTGAAATGTTCAGTGTTCACAGGGCTATGGTACTATATACAGGGAGGGTAATATACAAGGACCATGGCAAGTACTGGGGTGGCTCAGAACTCTTTCAAAAACTAAACCCATAAATTCACCCCTACCACAAAGCAAAATGATTAAGTGTACATTATCAATTAGAGAAACCAACAGGCCATAATGCTTTCTTTTGTTACTACCAGAAGAGAGTAGAGTAAGCCACAAAGGAAAAGCAAACACAAGAAAACCCTAGGAGAATCCTCAGATCTGACCTTCTCTCCATATTCTCCCTCTGTCGTCTCCCCTCCAAGCTTCCTGCACAACTAGCTGTACTGCTGACTGCTGAACACTTATTGAAGAATGCGTAATTACATCTCTTTAACCCCTTGCTGACACAATATATACACTGTGCTGGGATCTAGGGCTTTTTTTAACATTTTGCACACGCATCCCTTGTTAAAAAAAAAAAAAAAAAAGAGTGTGCACAGGCTAGCAAGCCCCCACACATCCCCAAACTATAAAATTACCACTAATATGGTTATATTAGGTTCCAACCCATAAAAATTAGACTCTATATTATTTCACTAGTTGCTGCTCTCATGTATTCCTCTCCACCATGCTTTTGTTTTTAGACTGTGCAAGTAAGCACACAGTTGAGTCAGTAAAATGCAAGATCACCACCAACAAAGGAGCATTTCAGGCCCAGCAGCTTCTGTTCACATGCTTTTCCACATGAACCTCGCACTGTGCATGTGCAAAAAGCCTTTTAATTTCCAGCATATCAATCCCTACTCTTGAAGGGCTTGAGAACCTACTCGTGTGCTGGAGACAAGAACTTCCTGTCAATTTTTGCTTTTCATCCTATGCCTAAAGCAGTAAGCAATTCTTCAAATTAACAGGTCATTTTGAATTTTTGTGGTACTGGTATGCAATCTCAGGATATAGTGCTTGCACATTCCAAAATGAAAGAACTAGCACACTCCAAACAATGCTTTCTCATAAAAAGTAGTAAGCAATTTTTATATAGCCTAGCTGCTGCTGATAACAGGAAAACAATTTTTTCAAAAATAATTAAGAAACAGTAGCTGTTGGAGTTTCAATGCTTAGGAGACCTGAACTGATAAGCACACCTGACCACAGTGGCAGCCAGCCATAAAAGACAGGAAAACACAGATCCGGACCAAAACCACTTGAACAAAAGACTTTCCATAGACCCTAAGCTAATGAGGAGCAGGGGTTTCTTCTCTATTTTGTCTCTCTTTGCAGACTAAGGGGTCTGAATAAAGATACTACTTATACAGGTAACACTGGTTTCTAAAGGAATTTTTCTTCATTTGGGTATGGTATGCAAATATATTGTTCTTCAGCAAGACCCAAGCCAGAGCTCACTGTAATCAGTGAAAAGACTGATCTCAACAAAGTTTGAACCAGATCCCCAAAGAATGAGGAGACAGGGAAAAGCAGAAGGAAGTTTACAACCACTTTTGGGGCCTTTGTAGCTGTTGTTCATTATTCGGAAATAACCACCTGTACAGAAGAGATGCTACTGGTGTTTAAATGCGAGTCTGGATTTTGTTTCCATATGGTATTTCCTTAAATAGGCTCTCTAGCCTTTTCATTCCAAATCATTGGTGTCAAAGACTGGTATCAGCTATAAATAACCAATACATTGTCTGACTCCATTGTAAAAAACTAATACAATACACTGAGCATTCTCAGCATATGTCTTCTGTGTCTTCTTCTGTATCATGCCTTATTATAAAGATGAACTAGTTTTGGTTGAATTCTTTTAGGTAGATTGTCATAGCTGCATGAAGTCAAACAGATACAACAACTTACAGCAATGAAAGGCTTAAGCCAAAAGATTTCTAAAAGAACAGACAAAGTGAAAATACCAGGAACTCTAGAAAAACCCAAGGAAGGAATAATTTTAAGTTGCTCTGAATTCTGCAAATACAGCACTAAGAAAAACATTGAGTACCTAAAATAATTAAAGTTTATCCTCTTTATTGAAACAGTCTATGTTTGAGAATTCGTGGGAGTTTTAATGTTTAATTAAGGGATTTAAACATCGTTTTAAGTGAAAACGCAGCGCTACCTTAACTATGGACCCAGTAGGTCACCTCCATAATATATTCATGTTGGGAGAACCAGGACCCGCTTTTACATAAATCAGTTACTACAAACACACAGTTCAAATATCAGTCACAAGCACGTGAAAAATCAATTTACAAGGAGATGAAAAAATAAATGTTCTATGAGATAGGATATGCTAATGAAAATTAGTGTAGTGTGTTTGCTTTTTGTCCACATCCAGGTTTTGGTTTCACATGCAGTGACTGCTGAGACATGTTTATTTAGTGATTAAAAAAAGAAAAAAGATTAAGCAGCAACTTTAAAAAGCTCTGTGTAGATAAAGATACGCCTGTTTTATAAGCAATTAGTAATTTCTTATTCATGGAATGTAAACTGCTTTGTTTAATTTTCCCAGAATTTGCAGATTTAAGGAGAATGCAATTCAAAGGATGAAATTCATATCCATAAAACCAGGAGATGAGAGTAAACCTCTAGTATGGTCTATTTAAAATATGCCACTGTACAATACTGTACCCACATGTGGGACAGATTTACCAAGACTCCTTTTTTAAAAATACATATATATTTAAACATAATTTTTTAAACCGGGTATATAACGCAAAATAAAAGTGTCTTATTGCCACATTCACCAACACTACCACACACTAACTCCAGGCTGGGCTGCAACACAGCCTCCAGCTGCTGTTGACCAAGAGTAGAGATGGGCCTCATGCTGGTCTCAGGTGGTCACAGAGATGGGTTGACTATTCATTTTTCATGTACCCCGGCTACTCCCTGTGGTAGGAAATCTATTTCATTAGAGTTTTAGAAGCAGCGCTGTTTACCAAAGGTGCCTGTGGGAGTCACATAGGGGAAAAGCTGCATACAAGAACGAACATAGAGCTTTGAGACACTGAGTGCTAGACACAGATGTGGGGAGAGAGCAAGAGCCCTGTAGACATAACCTCCCTGCTCAGAGACATGAGTGTGGTCTACAGAACAGCTGGATAGCTAAAATACATCTCAAAGATTTGGTGCACCATACAGAAGCCAAAAGTCCATCCCAACATTGCTACATGACATCAATTTAAAAGGGACAAAAAAAAGAGGAATATCCACCTTTCCTGAGTGTTAGAAACATTTAGGAAAGCAGGATCTGTGACAGATAAAGCAAGGTGCCAGTAAGCACCCCATAACAACAAATTCATGAGGGGGCGAAGGGGAGGGTGGAGGTGGAGAGGCTGGAGAGAAATATGAATTCCAGGTTTGCTTGTTAGCCTCCAAGTTTTTAATAGATAGAACATTTGTGTCAGCAGGGATGACTGAATCCCTGTATCCACTGCACACGGATGTATGCCTTCTACTAGAGACTAAAATGAAAGCTGTATTTTAGAGCACTGGAAAAGTGAAACAGAGCCTGCAGCTTGCGTTTATAACAATACTTCTACTTGTGTAGATGTATTTCATTGGCTCCACATTAAAGAGTAAGGCAATGGAGGGTAAATACTATGTCCCCAGGATTGTTTTGGATTTTCTGGTCCCCTGTCTTTCAAACACAAGGTGAACCTCTTTAGAAGGCTCCCAACAAAATGCTTCATGTACAGAGAGTGGGGTGGCAACAATAAGGGCAGAAGGGAAGGTAAGCATACAAATTAAAACTAAAGACCAAAATATTTCCTTGACTTAAACCCTTTCCAGATCTATCAAGGCCCACATATATGCTGACTTCAGCATTTGCTTCAACTAAATGACAAGAACAGAACCATCTGCATCACTTTCAAGAATGCTTAAAAAAAAAAAAAAAAAAAAAAAAGAATTCTTCAAAAAGAAAAAAAAAGGAGAAAAAGAAGGAAAAAAAAAAGAAGGGGGGGGGAGGAGAAAGAGAAAAAAAGAAAGCTGCCATCTTCTGTTTTTGAACACATTAAACGGGAGCAAGCAGAACTGCTAGAGGCTTGTCTCGAAGTTTTTTTAGAGACATGATCAAGGAGAGAAAGGGTTAAGTCCTGAAAAATAAAAGCGCAGCAGAGCAAATCTGACTACATGTTTGAAAGAGCCTATAAAATGTTACAAGCAAAACAGGAAAGCTTGTGTTAATAATGCATAAACCAAAGGAGGGGGAAAAAAAAGCTACCCATTTAATGGAATAATGCTTTTATCCTTGCAGTTAAAAAGAAATAACCATGACTATTAATCTGGTAATGCCATGTAAAAATGCAGTTTTTAAACATTTTCTAACAGGGGACAGTTCAGTAACCGCTCTTGGAGAGCGAGGCCTTGTGCAGAGCTGCGCTCAGCGCTAAATACCAGCCTCCGCTCGGCGGAGGCCATTACCCGCCCCGTCGCCATGGCGACGCTAACAGTGCGCCCGACTTCAAAGACAAAGATGTAATTTCAGACTTCCAGCAGCCAGAGGGAGCGGTGAGAGCTCTCTGCCCGGGCGGCGTCAGCTGATGATCAATTATAAAAATGCCCAGGACGGGTTCGAGGCGGCTTGAACCGCCGCCCGCCTGGCCCTGGGGAGACCCTCGCCGCCCCCGGCCTGAGGGAAGCGCAGAGCTCGGGGCCCTTACCGCCCGTCTTCGCTTCGTGCCGGCGGGAACGGCGCCCAGCACCCTTCTCCTCCAACAGGTCCGTGGGGCAGGATGGCCGCTCCCCGGCCCTCACCGAACCTTCTCGGAGAGCTCCCACCGCTGTCTTCGCCAGGCGCGGCTCCATGCGGGCAGCAGACGGCCCAGGAGGCCGAGCCCCTTGGCCCAACCAGGAGGAAGAATCTGAGCTTGCTAAATCAACACACTTTTAATTTTACACTGTCATTCCAACAACAACAGAAGTTGTTTTCACTTTTTCAACAACAGCAACAACAGAAGTCGTCTTCATTTTTTCACACTAGATGAAAAGAGTACAGGATACTGGGAAGATTTGTTCTGTGGAGAAAACCCTCAACAGGGAAGGTGAAAGCTCACTTTCAAGTTTGCCACTGTGTGATTACTGGCAATTAAGAGTAACAGTAGTGCAGAAAAAAACAGATGTTAGGTTATACACTGTTGTCTCATCAATATGCTCTTTCTTATTAAGCGTGACAAAAATATCCACTTAGAAATCAATCTATAGAGCGGACGTTGCAGTATAGCAATAGTATGGTGTGCTGTCTGGGAAAGCAGTGAATTCAAGTGCAGATGCACTTTGTTTTTTAAACCTGCTTCACCAAATCTTCGGGAGAGAGAACAGTTCTCTCAGGTGCCATGTTCCTCACAGCATCACAGCTGTGTGCTAAAACCAACATAAAAGTAATACAGCCCCTTTCGGTTTACTGAAGTTGGATTATCCTGCAAAGAGGATAGGAGACAGAGGAGCCACAGAAAAGACAGATCCCTGAACAAACCAACACCTTTAAGTGTACTTTTTTTTCTGTTAATATATACATATATATATATATATAAAATCTAAATGTTATTACAACCATAACCTGATCTGAAGGAAACCTAACCCTCTCCTGCAGAAATAGAGACACTTTGCTTTTCTCTTGCCTGGTCAGTAAGTACCAGAAGCTTTTGTTTCCTTACCAGAAAGGCACCTTCCCATCTGACGCAGAGTGGTTCAGGACCAAAACCTCAAAATACAGCAGTACAAAGCATACTAGCTAGCCAGCTAACACAAGCACAGCAGCCGTGCACGTGCTTCAGTCAAAGATTACATGTCAGCCCCTTTAGCTGACTGAGCCATGGGCACTGCTGGGTGAGCAGCACACACCGCCACACCATGTCCCTGAACCATGTTCTGCTGGCCCAACCTGCAACGCAGGCCAGCATTTGCTGTAAGGTTTTTTCAGTCACCCTAGGGTAAGACGGAGGTACCTACTGCTCACAAGCCAAATCTTGTGAGACCCTGAAGCAATAACCCTAGACTGATCTTGGAGGAGCATTAGCTGCCCAATCTGCACTTGTTTAATTCCGAATGCATTTGTTCTGTGGGCTACAAATTCAGGTTTTGACAAAACTGAGTCCATGTCGTCCAAACTAAGTGTGCAGGAATCAGGAGTCTGTGAAATACAAATATACATGTAAAGGTATACAGAGTGTCTTGGATTGCTGGAAAAATAGTAATTTTAAGTACTGAAGACTAAAGAATGGTAATTTTGTTGTTGTTTTCTTTTAAACAAACTTTTTTGGCTTAAACTTTGCTTAACTGATCACATGTTTTGTTTCCAAGTTACATTTTTAATGGATGTGGGTGGTAGAGGAAAAACATGTCAGTCTGTAAGTCCCTTAATTACTCTTCAAATCTGTAGTTTCATTGCACACTGGAAGCGACAAAAGATAGTTCTTGGCCTGCGTGGCTAGCTGACTACAGTCCTCTGATCACATCTCCATGGAAATGGAGGTCAAGTGATCAAAATTATTATACAGGAGGGAAAAGTTTGCTTTTCTGCAAAACTAAGGTAAAGGATTTATAGGTTTGACTTCAGTCTGACCTACACTATTGTGAATACAAGCATTAAAAATCAGGCGCTAGAAATCACCAGTTCTAACCAGCAAAAATTAAAGAGCTAAAATATTTATATGTGAGTATGTGTATGGGTGCATTTCTCAGTGTTTCATAGGATCTGATATCTGACCTCTGTTTCTTTGCAGAGGAGAAAGACAACTCTGTAGGTCACCCAAAGGGCCCCTCACACACTGAGCTGTGGTCTAAGCACTGGAATAACCCTCTGGCCAGAAGCAGCCAAAGACTTTCAGAGTATAAAAAATTCCTATACTTTCTTATCCATCAGAATAGGATCAAAAAGACTGTTACTGTGATTTCCAACGGGGCAAAATGTCTAACGAGCCATGCAGGAAGAATGAATGGTCATTTAAAAACATCAGCAGGGTGTGTATGTGTGTGTGTGTGTGTATGCGGTCTTCCCAAGTCTTCTTTAAAGGCACAAACAAAGCAAAGCAATGAAGATGGGAGAGAAAATGGACTATGAGAGAATCCAAATGAAGCCACAACCATAAGATGTTAAAAAACAAACAAACAAACAAAAAAAAAAAAACCAGGATGGAAAAATTAGAGTTTTATGAAGCTTTTATTAAGCCCTATTATTAAAATCTTGACATCACATCTGTAAATTGAGTAAGGGATGGATATAATCTAAAGTTTTTCTTCAATCTCCACTGCAGTATCATACAAAAAAACTGGCAAGGCTTTCAGTTCACTGTAAAAGTCTAAAATGTAAAGGTAACAGTCTGCATTAAGTTTTAATCCCATGCCATAACAAATTAGTTCACTAGGGCCAATATATGTACTTAATCCGTACACCAATTTTATCTACCTATACAAGCTTGCTAACTTACTTGATTTTTAACAAGCAAGTCTAAAAATCTCAAATCAATTCCTTTTCTTTTAGTTCCATACTTTTCAGAAACAAGCACTGGCAGTTGTACAGTCTGCAGTTTAAGAAACAAAAATAACAATTTTCTATATCTCTTTCATAACCTTTTGTGCAGAATGCATTGGCAAAATTCATCATCTATGATACTATAAACATACATGGGACTCTACACTTTATGCTATGGCATGAAAACAAGCTTTGTTCTCTTAACTGTGTCCACTACTGTGCATTCAGCAAACCTTACTAAAGCTTACTGATGCATAATGTATTACTACATGCAAATATACAAACTCTCATGCGTACTTATCCTTATATTACTTCCCAAAATGATGACTTCAAACTATTAAGTGAATTTCTGCCTTGAAGGGGAAAGAAACAACAAACCCAAAACCAACACCACACAGTTATAAATTCAATCCACTTAACTATGATATGAAGTAAATGACCCAGAATGGTGTATTTCCCTATACTAATGCAATTATTCAAATGTGCATCAAAATTCAGGTTCTAATTCTTATGTAACACAATAAGTCTCATTTCACAGGTTGAGACGATTAAAAGGGTCATCTGCAATTGTTTACATGGAAGGAAAGAGATCAAAAGCCTAACACTGGGAACTGAAAGTACCCTTTTCCTGAGGCTATCAGGTTTTCTATCTTAATTTCAACATACCATGATGCTTCAGCCCCTGCAATTACATTGCTGATTCAAACAGGACCCTCTTTATAAAGTCTTGTGAGAGCAGAACTATGTCTGGAATTGTGTGGGAAATGGCACAGAATAGCATGACGTTAAGCAAAACTGATGCAGTGAATTAAAAAGTACATTGCCTTCCAAAGACAAATGCAGAACCTCCTCTCATCTACTGCGTGTGCATGTAGATTTTTAAAGGTAAATTGATAATGGAAGCCTATTTACATGCAACACACTTCAGAAGCACTTCTTACATACAGCACAATATAGCACAGATTCTACAAAAAGCTACCATGAATCACTGTCTTCAAGGGAAGACTTCATAGTGAATCAAAGATGTATGGCTCCAGCAAAGGAAGGAAGGTTTCAGAGGCTTAAGCATTACAAGACATTAGATTTTTAAGAAAACACATTTGAGAAAAAATTAAAGACCTGTTTCAAACCTAAAAAAAATAAAGGAAAACATGGATAGTCTCACACAGGACTGACTTTTGGGATTCATATGTAATACTACAAAACAAACCATACAAACATTTCCCATCTGCACTATGATGGTACCTAAAATCCTGAGCAATTATGGATACACCATAAACAATCAGACAAAGCACTGTGAAACCTGGCCTAATCTTCACACTATTGACCGTGACTGCATAAATGTCTGCTTATACAGAAACAGGGAACTGACCAGGACTGCTCCAAGTGACCTTCACATCAAAGACTGGTAAGTCTGTGTTTTTTTGTTTTTTTTTTTTTTTAACATGAAAGCTAGAACAATAGCATGAGAAGCCAACATGTTCTCAGCAGACAGGAATGGATGGAGGACGGATACAGAAAAGCTATCTACTGCTAGGCTTCAGATGTTGCTGGTTAGAATGAGTTACTGTGTTTAGCCAAGGTTATGAAGCTGAGGTCACAATTCACAACAGTTGATGAGCACAAGGAGCCATTCTGGAAAAAAAAAAAATTAATCCTATCTTACAGGAATACTTGTGGTAAAAATAAAAGAAAGGAAACATTTACAGTGTCTCAGGTTCTTCCTGAAATGGTATTCAAGTGAGTAAATACTCTTGTCTTGCTTTCTGCATCGCAATCCAAATTTTCACACAGGCATGAACAAAGACACGCATCAGTGAATATATTACGCTTTGGAATTTATAGTAAGTGATCAACTCAAAATTTACAAATAATCAAGCAGATAAGATAGGCATTCATTTATACACACTATATCCATGCACACACATTGTGTAAAATGTTCAAAAATTAAAGACTGGTCTCCAAATTAAAACTCCTACCATTCCAGTTAAGATTCCAAATGCAGAACTGAAAAGCACTGACTTGGAAATTTAGGCTAACTGAAGGGACAGCTAGTGCTGCTACTGCCCCTGCAGCAGCTACATCTGAGCCATGCATGCAGAGGCACCCATGCAACCACAGTTTACGGCCTTGCATATTAAAGTAACCTTGGGGGCTTTCAGCTTGCCCCTCATTTCAAGCTGCAAGCTTCAGCAGCTCAGGGGCTATCACAAGAACAGGTTAGGTGCCCCACCAATGGAGGCAGAAGCTTTTGGGGGGGACACAATGCAGGTGGAATAAAAATTCTTCAATCACCCAAATTAAATGTAGTTTCTTTAATTCTTGAATCAACACCCATATTATCCTGGTATTTGTTGGTGCAACTCCTCATGGCTTCAAAAGGAAAAAAGCTACTAATACTTTAATATTCCACTTAGTACAACACTGGTCCATTTTAAATACAAGTTTTTGCAACTTTAACCACTACTGGGGCCTATAATCCCTTAGTACGTTTTCCATGTAAGTTTCATGTACAGGCCAGGCTAAGTATTCCTTTTTCGATTGTAAATTTTCTTAGATCTCATATTAGTAATTTGGTTATTACAGGGCTATCGTATTTTTAAAACATAAGGTGGTGGAACAGCCAAACGTCTTTTTTATAGTACTTAGTGAAATTAATTTTTATACTTCAATAATCACCTAGCACTGTTTTTTAAATAAATGTGATCAATCTATCAAGCAAAACCAAGTAATCCTGTAAAGCACAAAACACAAATGAGTAACAGGACCTTCTCTTCACATTACACATTTTAATTTTAATAGCAAAAATAATTAATTGAAGAACCAACAGCTTTGGTTTCAACGTTTCAGTTTAATACTACATGGCCAACATATGCCCACGGCTACTCTGCACTAATTTAACCGCACTTTTCTCCAAAACCAGGACTTAAACTGAATGTACAGGTTGACTCTTAGACAACGAGTCAAGTCTGATCACCACATGAAATCCTGGCTTCACTGAAGCCAGATGTAAACCACGCATGAGTACGTGGGCTGAGATTTTCAGCAACACACAAAATGTAACTTCAGCCCCCTGATAACATCACTAGTTTCAGTGGAGCTGCAGTGACTCACACTGGATTTGACCCACTGTTCTGATGGACACCAAGACCCAAATGGGAGCCCACACACACAATCTGTATGTCCACCAGCACCAACAACGGAGCATGTTCCGCATCTCAGAAATGAATTGGAATACATATACTTGGTACCCCTAACCGTATGCATTGTATGCAACTTGTTCTAGCTACAGGCGTATTAAACAGAATGGCAATAAGGGGAAAAAAAAAAAACCCAAACCAAAACCACCCAACCCTAAACTAGCCAATGCATTTGTTCTAGAATTTAAATTACTTGGAAAAAATAGCAACTTTTTCAAACTCTGTGCATAATGGCTAAGAAAAGCCTTTGAGAAAGCTTAGTCACTTCTTTACAACTTGAAGCTTTTTTCCTTTTATTCCAGGCTTAAACAAAGTTCAGTGGGGCATCAAACTGCCTCAGTTTTAAATCACAGTCTGTACTTTAAAATAGAATGCATGCACCACATGTTCCTGAAGCTAGATGGTGGGAGTGTTATTCACTGAAAATTGAAGGCTTGTTGAGTCAATAATCTTCTTTCACAGAGTAACAATTTTCAGCTAAAATTTCTTGACCCAAACAAAGGAAAACAAGATCATTCAGTTATTTTACAACATTGCAGAAAAAAGAAAGTGGGAAAGAGGCACACCAGTCTTATCCTACTTGATGTTAAAAAGATGGAAAATGTAATTCACAAGTATTACATACTCATTTCCTTCTTGTTCATGGTTTAACATACTCTCAGTTATTTTCAACAGAGACATGAACAGGAGCAAATAACTACAGGACAGAACTGCTATCATGTACTACACATGCATCTGTCAACTGGCCAACTGCATTTGCCTCCCAAGAGTCACCAATTTTACCAATGACAGATTATTTTTTTTCCCTGACAAATCAGAAGTAATATTCTGGGTTTTATAATATCACTTGAATTTAGATCAAGCTTTTTTGTTGGTTTTGGTTTTTGTTTTTTGTTTTTTTTTTTTTTTTTCTTACCTGATACGTCCTTACCAGAGGGGTGACAGTGGTGATTAATATTTACACTCTGGTACTGGCCACAACCCTGATCATGATTAGGGCTTACTAGACTAAGCTCTGTGTAAATGTCACCAGAGTCCCTCGTCCCAGCAGTTTAACTGCTAAGAAAAGAGGTATCTCCTGCTAACTGTCAACCACAGTTTCTCAAATACTGCCGGAAGCTGTTTTCCTGGTCTATTAAGACTTCAGCCATTAAAGGCATTTGTTCAGGGAGTGCTGTTGCTCAAGATAACTTCCCAAGCTAATTCATGTTTTAGAAGTGAAAGAGGGAACGTGGATTCCCAGTCATCCCATGTATTTTCCTTACAGCCTGCACCTATCAAGATGCATCTGAAAGGATGTTGTTCCATGAGACAAGTATATACCTAATCTTGCATTTAGTTCACTAGTAGTTCTCAACACAGATCCTCTGAATCTAATTTAGTACCCTCTTTCTACAGTGAAAAAGGTGTGTCAACCAGAGGAATGAGTGCGAAGCACTCGAAACATCCTTTAGAGGCTCATTAAAATGAGGTAAAACAGAACTGTGAAGCACTTAATAAAATCAGGACGGGATTGCAGATGTACTGTTTTCCACAGGACTACACATAATGAAAGAAGGCAGCTGGCACCTTAAAAAGTTTCTCTGTCCAAGTAACAATATGCAGTATTTGGGACCTACATGACACTGATGTTCATACAACTGAAGACATTGCAGAACCACAATCAAAATTCTCAGGTCAAGGCACTGCACAAGATACAAGTGGCGCTCTGCATCCACTGTTTGCTGCTATTTTGTTTTTCATAGAACCTGCTTTGTCTTCATGAGAAGACCCAGGAATAAGTGATATTACAGAATTAACTCAGAATTCTGAGTGACCAGGCAAAGCACCGATTTCCTCAAGTCCAGATACCACCTTCCCCCTTCAACACCGCATGACCTCCAGTAAACACACGATGAACCTGAGTTAAGTTATAAGACTAAGGCCACGATATCCCTACAGTTTACACTAATGTAGCTGAGGGCTGCCACAAGCCCAACTTCCCAATGGCCTCCAGCCATGCATGCTTATGCCTCTGGGCTTGCACTCACTGACTGAATTAAACAGCTCAGGAATGTAAACTGACAGAAAACTTACCTTACAAAAAGAAGTGAAGTATCTTGTGTCTGTTTGTGGCTTTGTGACTGCTGCAGGGCCCAACTGTGAACACTGGGATCTGCTGTGCCATCCTGTATCAGTTGACAGGATGACAGCATCTTAAACCCCCCCAGGAAGATCATACAGTCTTTCAGAATGTGGCTAAAATCAAAGCTGCTGCAGTCCCTACAGTCTCTTTTCCCTTCACAGTCTCTGATTCCCATCTCCTTGTCTGAGGTACCAGTGCCACCCATGCAATTACACAATGATTCAGTCAAAAACTAACCCAGAAATAAAGAGAGTGGTTATTTCTCAGTTGGTTCAACTCCCCAAGTCAAATACACTGGCTGGTCCCAGGAATGACAGTGGAGGACATAGGAGGGCACAGCTGGAATGCTGTGGGGCACACACATCAGGACTGCAACTGCCCTGGCTTACAACTGCTCAGGCAGTCATAGAACTTGACCTGCAGTTTGCAACACAAAAAATAACCAGAAACCTGTGTTTCAAAAGCATGGCAATCTTGAGTAGGCCATTTGATAACAAGCACACCTGATACTGCACAAAAAAATACTTTATTAAAAGAAAGTAAAAGCAAAACCACCACTGCCTATCTAAAATGACTTTGACACTCACGCCAATAAAAAAAAATGAAATTAATTTGTTTTCTACTCTTCATTCTATCAACACAATCCAACGTGAACAAAAATCAAACATTTACAAAATTACTCATTAAAGACAAAATAAAGGATTAGTCTTCACAGACACACACAGCCTACTGCTGACACAAGCTCCTTCTACCGCAACAACAAATCTGCAGATATAGCACAGGGAAGCTTTTTCCTGTAAGTGTTCTCCAGCTTTCTCACAATAGCAGAAATCTGTATTTTGCTATTATCCCTTAAGTCTCAATAAATATATTCTGTAGTAGCCGTTCTCCAGACAACTTCATTCAAGCCTCTCCCCTCTTTATTCCTCCACTCTAATAGGAAACAGTTTCTGTTTATGACTTCCTTTCCTCACAGAGTACCTAACTCCCATGTTTTCTCAAAAGCTTGAGATTTCCTTCTAATTGTGACCCCAACAAAAGTGCTCGGAGCACTATTCTGTGTAACTTTTCATTTGGGCTCTCAGTGACTCCACATGGTCGGAGACCCACAGGTCAAACCCTCCAGATATCAGAGCAGTTAGGAGAAGGAAAGCAAGCATTGTATAGAATCTGACAGGCCATTAGAAGTAGCTAATAAAGCCATATTTTGTTTGTAGCCATTTGTTACCAACCCACATTGCAAATTTGTCCGCTTTGAACTTTATGGGAACATTCATGCCAGGACTTCTATATACAACGTGTGAAGGAAACGGAACAACTATTGAGCTGTTCAGCTGCACTTATTGTGACAAACCTGCTGAAAAAAGTCCCCCAAAGGATGACACAAGCCAGCATTCAGTGCTGCAGAAAGTGGCCAGCTCTTCTTCAAATCCATCAAAGGAAAACTCTTTTCAAAGCCACATCAGAGAACACTATTCACCGTTTAGTATTACATCTCTTTTGTTGTTTTAGACGCTCGTGTAAGCTTGCTATGTAGCTGCTGCGATTTTACACAATGCCCTTAAGAAATAAAAAGATAACGGGCATATTGTATAAATACCAGAATACCATGAAACAAAACATAACTAGATTTTATTAAAAGCATAACACCACTATCATTTCAAGGTTCACTGTACAAAGATGACTTACTGACTACTAGCCTGAAGAACAGCATTACCTTGAAAACAAGCTTAAGAAGCCGTATTTAGTATCCCAAAATGACACTATAATCAGGAATACTAAACAAAGTATAGTGATCACAGGTTTTTGTAACAGTTCAAATTTGAATTCTCTTGCTCCAGACAAACTCCACCATTTTCATATGGTCAAGCCATCCATACCTCAGAGCTATATTAAAGCATCCACCTTGTTCACCATATTTTGAATATATGGATTGCTTCTAATTTCTAAGACATTTTCCTTGGATGTAAGATGATGGCGAGTTTGAACACACTAGCAAAAAAAGTCTTACTGCCACATATGAAGCATTGCAGCTGTTTTTCAATTTGAAAAACAAACCAAAACACAACCAAACAACACACCCAAAATCAAAACAAGATGCAAAATGGTTAATACCTCCCATTCCCTTCCATATCCAAACAGCAGGGGTTTTGTGTACATGAAGTGCTTTCTGATTACGTATCTATCAAAGCTTTTCAGTAATGACATGACTCAATAACAGCATTTGGGACTAACTTGGAGTTTAAGATGTGTGGCCAAAATAGTTAACATTCACTGTTAATACTACCAGCTTACTCATTCCTATAATAATAACGAGCTACTAAATATATCAAACACTCAGGGACACAGATAATACCCAATACTCTGCTTAGGTATCATGATGATGAAGGCAGGACAGAGCATGGATTAAAAGTAGGACAACTGTTTAAGAAAACCACAGGCAAATTAGTAGAACATTAATTGATAAATAAATACACTTCTCTCTACTCTTATGAACACTGCTCATGCAAAACTGGGGAAGGTAAAACGTCCCTTTTAACATCACTGCTTTTTAAAGTAGGTAGCTGTTGCCAAAACAGTTCAATGTCCACAGCAGTCACTATTTTTAAGGTAATTGCCAACATACATTTCTGAGACCTGCTCAGAGAAATTATTATTTTTAAAAAAGGTTTCCTGAAAAACTGTCAAATTAATACAAGGTTCAAAGCAAACGGGTATCTTCTTACACCAGCCTCCATAGCTTCTCCTGCACCATGCATGTCTCAAACGTCATATAAAGAACTTGTGGCACATATATTCTCCTACATGTCAAAGAAATAACTTTAAAATGCTGTGCAGATGTTTACTGCCCTATTTTTAGTGACTGACAACCATTCTATGTGCCAGAGGTAAACTACATTACATACCACCAGATCTGTTAGTGTCTTAGTAAGGTAAACTCTTCATAGAGATCTCTCTGCTAGCTGCAGATGAATACATACATAATGAACTGAAGAAAGTATTCTGTATGACCGTGATACATTATTCTAAGCCAGCGGTCATACACTTTATAGAAAGTTTTCATCAGTCAAACTGAACATATTCCAGTTGGTTTAAATTCATGCTGGATTACTACCAACAAACAAGAAAATCCCCAAACCACGAAGGGCACACAGACATAAGGCTACTTTATCCATTTTAAGTACTTTCTCCATTATAGTGAAATAAGATACTCAAACATGCAAGTAGCTGCAGTGTCTTTGCAAAGTATATTAATTTGTGCTGTTTTCTCCACAGCACAATGCACAGAGCTCAGAAAAACTAAGAAATGTTAGTCCAAAATAGTCTGCTAACAAAAAGATCAACCTAGCCCAAGTATCACTTCTACACTTCTGCAGTAATAGACAGTAGAGGGATTAACATGTCAAACTCACTACTGACGCTCAGGGTTTGGAGCAAGAAACTCCTGGCGGCAGTATTCTAAACCAGAATCTACTGAAATCCTTGAAAAGGGCACAGAAAAACATCTCTTCCTCAACAGATTGTTTTGTGCAAGTACAGAATTCCTTCAGCTAAAAAAGTCAATCCATTTCCTCCATGCAAATACATACGTGCACAAGCACAAAACGTGCATGTGCATAAATAGCGATATTTTGAACCATAAGAAGTCTAAGCAAGGTCCACTTATACACAAGCTGTCTGTTCTCATCATATGTTTAAAAACAGTTTTTGATCAACCTTGTTCAGTATTTCTTTCAGCATTTATCATCTGCTCATCCTAGATGCAATGAAATGCTACATAAACTGTTTTCATTTTAAAACACTGAAACAGGCATTAGTTTCTTACTGGTAAACTCGACGGTCTTTCTTGCTGGATTAGATTCAAGTCTTCATGGTTAGGCTTTCCTGGGGCCATAGGGGGCTGAGATCGGGTTCCATAGCCTTCCTGAGACATGTCCTGAAACAACAGTTGTAACAGAATTGTTAACCTGACTCAGTAATTACAATTAAATCCACATCACAGAAGGGTTAAAATACAACAGCTGAATGATGATGGGTTGGGGTTTTTTTGATCACAAGTTTTGAGTAAACAGTTTTGATGGAATTACCAAGTCCTCACAGCTACCACTATGACCTGCACTGTTTGCAAAGAAATGCAGGGAGCTGAGAAACATGCTGACAGGCATGGAACCGTACCACTGGAAGACAGGGAAACACACAAAACCAAGCCTGCTAAATAAATGACCCCCTTTTACTGTAAAGGTAGCAAGCACTAAGTGGTCAATACATCCATCCTACTGAGATGCATTCTCAAGCGTTTTGATGTAAGTACTGAGCCAGATGGAAGACCAGACTTTAAAATAAGATTGTAATCATGCTACGTAATCAAACTCCTGCAACAGCCCTAGATCTATCATCACTACTCCTGACACAACTTTTTTAACTGTCAGCTACTGCACACAACGCAGTTGCTGCATCTGCTGGAGGCATGCTGCATCTGACAGATTAGAAGTGTAGATCCAAAGCCAACATCGGCTTTGTGGTAAGGTGACTTACCTCCTTCCCTATAGCAAGAAGCCCAAGCAGTCAGGTAATGGCCTAACACAGTAGCCACCACAGGGTTGGGGAGAGCAACTAAACAACCTCTCCTTTGCTACCCCACAACCCACAACACAAGTTTACTTCACACTTTCCCATCACAAAGCCTTAGATTCAGGCTTCGTTTCAGCTATTACAGCAGCTTCTACACTAACTTCTTCAAGGTAAACAACAGAAAACACAATACAGACTTCAGCATGTGTAACTGGCAGGGAAAGTTGAAGAACCAGTTCCTAACTGCTAGAAAAGATATCTCACCTTAGAAGGTTTTTCTGTTGTTTTTAAACGGTTTAATTCTTTTCTCCCCGTCCCAAGTTTACTCCCAGTTCAGTGTGCTTCGGCCACCCCCACACCTTCAGTTTTGACACGCACCTGAAAGAACTCATGCTTTCCTGGTGCAACGACAGAGCAGGGGAAGCAACCCCTGCCTACCCCACCACAGCCTGAACGCTGCCTTGTTCTGCTTTACCAAGAGCTGTTCAGACACCTCAGCATCCAGACGGACACTTACTGCTCATGCACAGACTCCGTGAGGGACCTGGCTTGCAGAGCAGGAAAGCTTTCTGTCTCTCCTTTTATCCCAGCTTCTGACAGCGAAATTTGTTTAACAACCATACTGTTTCCATCCAGCCCCTTCCACCTCTTTGGACTCTTCTGAATTATTTTAAGGGATGTAGAAAACTCAACGCGGCTAATAAAACAAACCCCAGCAAACCTGATACGATGTAAACCCAGCAATAAACGATCCTATCCCTAAGCCTGTGCCAAGTAAAATCAAGAAACACTTAAAAGGCCAGCATTTCAATGTGGTTACCAGCAGAGGGTAACAATTAGGCTTAAGGGTGACAAAGGCTGATGGCTGAATGATTATTATCCCCTGTGACCCCCCGCGCTCCCCCCGCCCAGATTTCCACTTGTCACACAGCTCTCCTGCTGCGCTCACCAGCAGGTTCCTGTGGATTAACAGTGAGGTTCAAAATCAACAAATGGAACAAGGCCCCCATTCAGCAGCCTTCACCCCAGTACAAAGGAGTAGAAAGGTGCAGGACAGCTTCACAATAGGCAAACAAATGAGCAAACCTCTGCTTTCCTTTTTATTTCAAAACGCGCACGCACGCACACACACATGCACGCACGCTCAGGGCTGTCACTGCATCTGTAATAAACCCAGCAGCCCCGGACTGCGACTTCCAGCTCAGCACTCTGCTCACTTCTTCCCAATTCTTACAACAATACCCCAAACAAGAACCACGTGTTCAAACAACAGAACACTCAGAAACACTGAAAGTGGTGAAAAAGGATAAATAGAATATTCAAGTTTGGATATGTCATTTTATAAACACAACTGCTCCTTTTTCCTTAGGAACAAGACATGACGGGATTTTGCTGGGAAGCAGAATGTGTTTTATGTTGTGAAAAATCAAGAGCTAGTAATTCCTTACAAAGTACCAAGCATGGTTTTTCCCACACGCTTGCAAGATTTTAATCTTACTTCCTGCTGAAATTTCCAGGGGGGCTGGAGCAGGAGAGGAAAGAGACAGCACACTTCCTCATGAGAAATACCACATGTTGAATTGAATTTACTTTTACCTGGGTATTTGAAGACCATCTATGAAACGTTTCTCCACACAGTGAAGAGCACATTAAAAACCCCAGTCATGATACCCTTTATCTTTTTAAATGCACCATCTCTATAATGCTTTCCTCTGATGTGGAATAATCAAATCCATTTGCTCAATTCTAGATGAGGTCTGGAAACAAGTACTGCTTGTCATGATGTGGATACCTGTGCACTCCAAATGGGACCGAGATCACACAGAATCATAGTGCTTATGAATCATATATGGAAGGGATCTTAAAGATCATTTAGTTCCAACTCCCCTGCCAGGGACACATACTCCTTATATTCTCCATAAAGCCATTCAGCTACTTGGATCAGTGGAAACTTGGAAGGTGGCTCTTGAGAGGTAAAGAGTCAGTTTGCTCTCAGTGAGTTGCAGGCATGGGAATCTCCCAGATGAAATATGCATGGGGCTGTGTGTATAATTTTCTGTGTTTATACATATGCATTGTCCAATAAAAACAGTCCATTTATATACTAAGCATAATGATGATTAAATAATAGCATATTTCACTAAGAGGTTGGCTTCGTAACCAAAATAGCGCTTAGTATCATTTTCAACTGAAAAACAGAGGAGAGAAATTCCCTACTGCCTTTTTTCAGTTCTGCATTAGGAAATTCTCTCAACGCACAGCATATTACAGAACAGATACAACAGGTTTTGATAAATAAGAAATAAGGACAGAAGTATTAGGGTAAATCGTCTGTCACTGAAGAAATGCATGGAATTGGCAATTCTAACTTTCAGGTTTGAAAGGTCATTTTTCTTTCTAGCCTCTAGGAATGGATTTATTGAGGGCTGAACAGAGGGAACATAAGGGGAAGAGAAACACGCTGCCACGTGTTGTGCTGCAGTCATGGCTGAGAAGTCCCCCACTGATACTGTGGCTCAATCTTCTCCCAGGATCCTTGATTATTTTCTTTTGATTCCCAATATTTCATCCATCAAATGTCATCAGCTTTCAAAGCAAAGCTTATGAATTTTTATGAATCACTGAGAATCCTTCCCCTCGCAGAAGAAGAGCATGTGTGTAAGAGAGAAATCCAAGCCTTTTATAAACAGGCGACTACAAGTTTCCACTCAGAACTTCCGAACTTGGCACAAACCCAATCATATCATAGCTGTTATAGCACAAACTGTCAACAAAGTTGTAAAATAACTAAAATCAGGGTTTCCCCCATCAGATTTTAGAAAAGGCACAGGGAAAAATAATCAGCAAGTCATAAACATGTACTCAAAACAGCTGAAATTTAGACTTCTGAGGCTTTGCAAGAAACATTTATGCTGTGAAAGAAGGTAGACAAAACGAAAAAACTATGCCTGTGTATTGCCTATATACACACAGCCTAAAACCTATGTATTGCATAAGCTGTTCAGAAATCAATCCATATTTAAATTGGGTAATAATAACCACCAATTACTTATCATCCACAGAGCCAAGACTATTTCTCTCCCCCCGTTTTATATACATCTTTTAGCTTGCTCTGCAAACTACAGTATATGGAGGTTCAGAATTGTGTAGTTTGAGGAGTGAAGAAGGAAACGGGGTATATTCTTCCCTCTTACTCTCTATTACTGTAGTCATCAACTTTTGAAGTCTCTAATCCTGCTGTGGAATTTCACCACCACAAAAGTTTAAAGTGATCAAGTAAGGAGAAGTATCAGCCTGCAAGAAAGTCAAAGGACCCTTGCTCCTGCCTCCCACAAGTTATGTAGTTGGACACACACCCCCTTAGTTTCTATAGTGGTCGTTATTAGCCCACTTTTTGAAACGGTGCAACTTAAAACTAGAAGAATCGTAACTCCCTTTCCCCCAGCTTTATTACCGAGCGGAGTTCGCCTTTGGAAGGGTTGGGTGAGCACAAAGAGGAAGAAAACCTCCCTTCTTTGATGGCAGCCAGCCACAAGCCTGGCTTCAGCAGCCAAACTGTAGCCGAAGTCAACTGCATTGCAACCACTTTGGAGCAGGCCACAGATGGACAACATTTTCCCTTTTGATGTACAGTGCTAATTAGTGTCATGCTTTCATTCTCTAGCTGGACCTAGTTTCAAACAAGCGAGCCTGTGCACACTGACATGTTCTCTGCAAACCTGAATAAATATAGTGCTGATAATGCTTGAAACCACGTAGATGAAATGCACATTTGTTATTAGTTCTGCCGAAGAAGATAAAATCCAACTATTAAATAGTTTAAATTATTTTTAATGAAAAATGAAAGCATAGTGAAAGCATTAATGTTTGGAGGAAAACCACATTTAAAGAAGGGCTGGGTGAGAAATATCATTCAGGCTTCATCCACTTCTACTGCAGCAAATTTCAGAGGGATAACATGGCCACCCAGGAAGATAAGTACCATGATGGTTAAGCAGAAGGTAAATAATACACTAGATTTCAATTTGAAAAACTCATTAAAAACTATTCTATCTCATGTTTTTGATTCACTTGGTTGATCCTTAGAAGACTTCAAATGTGAGAACAGTAAATTCTACAACAATGTGACAACAGCAAAATTGAAAGCAAATGTTAATCTTCTCCCAGACCACTTAAGAATGGAAGTCAGGACCCAGTACAGCAGCCAAGAAGAGCACACAGCCCAACAATACAAGATGATTTTACTGATCTCTGAAGGGATGCTGTAGAACAGAAAGCAAGTGGTATGTTAACAACTATAGGACATTCCTTGTTACCATTTAACCAAGTACCTGTTTATTTTGTGTAGACACATATGTATAAACACATTTCCCCTCTTTTTACCTTCTGTAGTAAAAAGCTGCAATGAAAAAATAAAAATAATGTAAAAAAATTCTGCAACAACAACAGAACCGTACCAAAATGGTGACATGTTGCTACACAGCCAGCTTCTAGCCCAACCATAATATCTAACATGTCATCTCCCCAGTTGTATACTCTGTCAGCACAAAAATGACAACAAAGGATGGCCAACCTGTTAGCAAATTATTGTAGGTAAGGCTGCAGTCAGAAAAAAATGTTATGCCCAGAGGCACAGGCAACACTGAGTCTCACGCAAGCAGCCAACAGAATGCAGCCCTGTAGGCTATGATCCACTAAGGACAAAAGAGCAGAGAGGTTTGCTTGAATTCTGGGCAGATGGTCTGTAGAGGTCATGCAGGATGCAGGTGGACTGCAGAAGATCCTGGGTCAAGAAAAGAAATACGTATAAATGTGTCGCTACTGTTACGAATCAGAAGTTGAAAAAGCCAAAAAATAAAAACCCTAAAGCCCTGAAGAAAAGGAAGCTGGTATCATAGAGCTGGAGATCACTGTGCACAAACCAAGACTCTTACTGTGCAGAGGGAACAGGTGACTACAGGAAAAAATTGTTTTATTGGTCCCAGCACCTATTATGCCAACAATATAAGAAAAGAGTGCTAACCACCGGAGGTGGATTACCAGTGCACTCTGGTAATCCTCTTAATCATGCTAGTCTGTGTTTACCTGAAGGAATAAACCCTGCTCACAACCAGAATATGTGAATCGTTTCAAGCCAACTCCTTACACTACCACAAAACCTGAATGGAGATAAGGAAAGCAGGTGTCCTGAGGTACAGCAAGCAACACGCTGGCATCTACCTCCACGTGCTGATGTTATTTGTTGACTGTTTCTTTAAGTGGGACTGGCAATCAGTGACTGCTCTTCTTTCAAGGTGGTTATCATTTTCCCACAGTCAAGCCACAGCATGACTGTGCCCTCAAAACGAAGGATGATACTTTGCCTTACCAAGTCATTTCAGTCTTCATCTTTGTTACATGTTCTACAGGGCTTCTAGTGCTTCAGAGAAACAGCAAAGTGAAGTAGTACCTTCTCTTTCCAAAAGGAAGTAATTCATCATGGAGAAATCACACATAACTCCTCAGAGAAAAATCCTGTGTACCTCGAGAAATCTGGAGAAAACCTGCCAGTTTGGATGCCTCAGGTGTAAACCAGTCATTGTCAGTAAGACATCTCATTGTCTTCTTCAGTACTATTCATAACTTCTTTTCCAAGATACCTACAGTTTCATTATAGAACTTACTATTTCCTGAATCTTACTCCAATCCAATTAAAAACAAAACAAAACAACAACAACAAAAAAAATCTAACAATAGGAACACCATTTTCTTCCTTTAAGATCCAAATTTTCACAGACTGACATTAACGCCTTAAGACACCAGAAGGGGAAGAAAAAATATACTTTGCATAGCAGGCAGCAGCTGATGCTAAAGGTAGTTAACTTTGGTAAACAAATACATTATTGAGGCTGTGTCCATCAAGACTCTCAGGAAGTTATTAGAAACTCATACTATGGAAGGTTTTGCCCTGCAGAATACACAAAGTATTTTAAGTGCAGCAGTTAGGGTCAAAAAGAGTCCCCATTTCCCCCCCTTCTTCCCCCATCTTACAGGAAGAACACTGTTTGGACAGTTTAGCTTCTAGTCACATATCACCTAATCTGAGCCAACTAACTAGACAGAAGGGTCTCTCTTCCTAAACACTCCAGCCCATTTTCACACGTGTCTCATCTATATGGCCTCCAGGAGCCACGTTAAGCAAGCGATGCAGGAAAAACTCCAAGATGAAATCATTCTCAGAAACCCTTATCTTGCTATTCTCTTTCCACTGCTATTGCATTCCATGGATCACAGAGCATCTCAATAGTGGATTTAATCAGAAACAAGACATTTCTTCTAGTTTCCTTCTCTCATACTTGTAATGTGCCACATCAAAAAAAATAGGCCAGTTTGATGTTCATATTAAAATGTGACTGTTGCGCATTGCACAGCCTGATAAACAGCTGTTGGTTCTTCATTTACAGGCAAAAAAGGTAGTTTCTTTGTTCTACAGATGTAAAGTTTCAATGTGAATGAAGAGATGAGAGAGAACCTGGAGAGGAAATCTGAGAAACAGAACTTGGAAATGAGGGGTAAAACAAGCATTTTATTTTCATGAATCTTCCCACATTTGTAAGAGCTTTTTGGGCTTTTCCTAAAACTCCCTAGAAGGCCACGCAGTCCAACCACGCTTTCATTTTCTACACCCACTCCTTCCTCTCCCTGCCCATCCTTTCACTGACAAAGCTATATAGAAAGAAAAAAAAGAAGATCTCTAACAGTTTTCACAGGTCCTACTCTCTACAGTCACTTGGGACAGACTACTGTGTTAATGTGAGGACTTACAGATTCTGTGCCATCCAGCATCCTGCCCTGCCACACTAGTCCTTCCTAAAACTCCGTGAGGAACGCACCTCTTCAGCCAACCTGTGACGCGAAGCTGGGCTGAGGAACAGCTCTGCACCCCGAAGAAATGGCTAAACCCAACCAGGCACAGGAGAGGTGCAGGATTAAAAACCTGCCATTTCTTTCAGCTCAGCTGCCGCAGTAGGGTAGCTGGGGGGGCTCTGTGGCCTCCCAGGGCAGCAGCCTGCCCCAGACTGCCTGCTGCCGTGGCGGAAGCTCTCCCAAGCATACGGGCTCGGCTCGCTGGCAGAAATGAGGTCAGTGCACTGCCCGCAGCTTACAGCAGAGCTGAAAGCCTGAAGCCAGCTTACAGAATAAAGAGAAAAGCTGTACTGAGAGCAGCTGCTACCTCTAGGCTAATCGAGCTAGGTACCCAAGGATGTGACTTCCTCACTTGAGACTGGGAAACATATCTTCAGTGTTTTCTTAGGGGCACGTCTGTAACTGTGCTTCAAGGCAAAATCCAGGACGTCATCTAAAGGCTCGAGAAAATCCACAGATCTGCGAGGAAAGGTTGCAAGCAATGCCCAAAACATCACTGAGGTCACATTAAGAAAAGTAAAACAGAAAAACCCAAACCAAAATGGTAAGGTTTGTTTTGGGGCTTTGTTTCCTCCCTCTTCCCAAATACAAAGCTATGCTATGTTACAGACAACATTTATACCACAGCCCAGTGAACCCTGTTAACTTATTCCCTAATACTCCACCACAGAGGTGGAAATGACATTTTTATTGAAATTACTGACATGACACTTACCTACTATTTTATCAACAGCATTATCACAGGAGAAGGAATCGAGTCTCAGATACAAAGACATCTCTAACAGTTTTGGTAAAGAAGGCCTCCTCAGCTGGTCTTTACTGTTTTGGTTAACCTAATTTTTCAGTACATGAGAGGGTTAGCATGTTACATTAGGGGCTCCTGCAGACAGAGAATTAGCTGCCTTAACATGCTGTCTTGCTCTGTGGTCTGTGAAGACAGTATCTGTGCAGCAATCTTTAAAAGCAGCCATCACATAGAAAAATACCTTTGTTCAAAAAATGGAACAAGAACAATAATTTTCAGAACAGAACAATAATTTGCAGAAGGAAGTGCTCACCAGCAGAAGCAATTCAATGGACTGCACAATACGAGAATTTAAACCAACTGTGGCAAATGATTTCTTTAAGCTTTGAGGCAGAAAAAGTCTTCATCACCATCACCACAAACACTTCTGGGTTGGTTGTTGGGGGTTTTGTGTCAAAAGAAAGTATTCCCAACTAGGTTGGTACTGGGAATGGTGGGACGAGGGTGGAGAACAAGTGAAATAAGTGATGAAAACTTAAAACTCTGAGACCAGGTCACTGACTACCCTTAATACAGCAATGAAAAAGCAGTGTCATTAAAAGTTGGTAAGGGGTTGCTAGGTAATGAAGCAACAATAAACCTCACCTTTCTTGTGATGAAGAAAGAGCATGATCTTTATGAATTCTGCAGGCAGACACCCAAAACCAAAACATATACAGCTAACTAGCTGTATATTTCATTTTCTACCTAAAACCATGCATGTGGAAGATTGCCAAGCACTCGTATTGGGTATCATGGAGAAGCACAAGGAGGACAGGAAAAGAGAGACTGTGCTCTTGCAGAGCTTAATTTATTGAGAGACAACTTACCAAGATCAACAGTTGCTCTCTCTCCTGCAACAAAAACACCAAGCAGTTTTGCCAACAGGTAAACCTAAATGTGCTTTTCAAGTGGTATCTTATTTAATCTGACCTGGTATTTCACTCTTTGTTTTCCATATTTGATTGCAACAACTAAAACGCCCTGTAAGATTTCAGCTGCATGCTCCAAAACCCATTTTGAATCCTACTACAGTAAGAAAGAAATGCAGTAAAAGGGAATACTGGAAAATGAATATATATAAAATATACGCTGACCTATATTCAGATAATACATCTTCTCAACAATGAAATCCTAATTCAAAATATTGAAAATAAAACTAAATATATGTACAATGAAAATCTTCAATTATTAAAGAAAATATGGGCAGCCAAAGAAAAATACAGTGGTAAATTTAATGCCAGGAAATATTACCAAACTTATTTTTCCTGCCTCTGAGGAAAATAATGTGCGTTAATTTAAAGGCCATAAGAGAATACTGCTGTATTGCAACTGGCCACGGGGTGTAATTTACAAGACCACTAAAATTGAGAATATATACTGCTCATACAGAACTAAAAAAAGCCCAGAAAACAAAACCCCCCTACCACTCAGATTTATTAGCACTTTTCGGACTTTACAACTTCATCACTTAATTCACAGTACTATACATTTGCATTTTAAAAATTTTCTCACAATGGGATTTATGCATTTATATTCTAAAACATTTGTGTAGACAACTTTGTCTACAATTCATTCATCTGATGGTCGTTCATGAAGTAAATGACTATCACACCGTCAGGTGTCCTTTCATAAACTTCCTATTCCATTTAACTTACTGCTAAATTTCAAAAGTACAGATAAAATTATTTCTGGGATATTAATTTTTCTCTCACAATAAGAGTAAAAAAAAATCATCAAGTAATAAGGAGAGTGGTAAGGAGAGCAACAATTATTATAATCACTAATATCCTAAAACAAAATAGTTTTTATCAGCCTGCATTCCAATAGTTTTACTATCAAGTTAATTAATAGACTCCTACACTAATATCTAAATGCCAAGCAATTAACGGCACTGAACTATAAATGGCTTTGTCTTTGCTCTTGCAGAGTTATTTTATAAAGCAAATGCAATTCTATCACTTCACTGATTTAATGCAGGCTTTGTGAGGTTAATATTCCCAAGCAATCGCAAAATAAAGAACTGCTTTAATTAACCTTCTATGATTTAAATACTGAGAGAAATCAGAATTTAGAAGCTTTAAATACCACCACCATTGTAACAACAACAATAATAATACTTTGTGGATTAAAGCCAAACCACTGATTTGAGAACTTTGAGAAGTACATTTAACATGTATATTTTGCTGTATTTAAGCTCATTAAATAGATTTTTTTCCATGTATAACATACTAAATCCCTGACAGATCTTACGTATTTTCTGTCGATGAGATTAAAAATGTTTCCTTTCAGGATTATTTACTTAGAAATACTGAAGTTTCTACTTTGAAAAAATGATTTGGCATCCTCACCTTTTGCACTAGAATGCTCTGCAGAGACTTTTGTTGCGGACATGGGACATTGCCTGCTGAATCCACAAACTAATGGCATCTACATAACTGACCACTGAAAGTAACAAAATAGGACTTCCCTTCCTTCCCCTTGAGTAAATCTTCTCTCTTTTCAATTCAGCTGAAATTTACTGAAGTTTCTTTTTTATACTGTATGCTAACATTAGTACATGCAAAAACTTATCGGGACTGCACTGTTCATTTTACGAGTGCAAGAACTGTGATATGTCCACTCAGTCTAGAATGATACAAAAAAAATGTGAATAAAAGTAAAAAAACAGCGAGCTACAGGTGGTCACGAACATTCCTGCCAAACAGGTTTGCAACGTGCTCTGACCCAGCTCTGAACATTCAACCAGATATCATCAAACCCCCATCAGCAGCAGATTCCTGAAGAGGTGCACTTGCTGGTTTCCCAGGAGAAGAAAGCTGACCTTCAGAATTTCTCCTTCAAACTGCAAATGGAAAAGCCTGGTTTCGGCAGAAAACCATCAATAGATGTATACAGCAAAAGAATATACAGACTGGGAAAATGTTTAACTATGATGAGGCAACTTTAAACTGAAGCTGCCACACAATTGGTAAGACAATATGGAGGCAGACAAATACTTTCACTGACAGCCCTTTGGAAGACTGTAAAACAGAAACATAAACAAGCCTCCTAGGTTTTATATATAAACAGTAGTAGCATCTTGCAAGATAAAATACTTCTCCTTCCCCAGTAATACCACTTAACAAACCTGAGTTACTACAAAGACAGATGTGTGTAAGGGGTAGTTACATATGCTAACTTTAAAGGCTTCAGACCTAGTAAACTGGAGTAAATTCTTCTTTGGCTAAACCAATCACCATGTTTGTAAATGTCTGCTTTAAAATAACAGGGACAAGGAAGTTTTCTCAAAATCTGAACGCAGTCAGTTTTGGTTTGGTCAACAAGCCTTCAGCAAAATGAGCCAGTGCTGCTGTAAGTGCTGCTCTGAGCTATGCCCTCAATCTTGTGTTCACGCTCAGGTGTGAGTTTACAGATGATTATCCTTGCTTTTTCAGCCTGACTCTATTCCTGCTAGCTACTTGGCTCTGGAAGATCATTCTCCAAGTCTGACAAGCTAGCACCTATTATAATCTTAGAAATACAGATATAAATCACAGAGGAAAAAAGAGAAAGGCTTGACACACTTCCTGGAATGATATAAGCAATGCGGAGCAAACAGAACATTCCCCAAATGGACAATAATCAGCTATTCCCACTAGTGGGAAAAGTTGTAGCACAACAGGAGTCATGGATGGTTTCACTGAACTCCTGAGCTAAGTAAGTAACCTCCACCACACAGATAAACAGCCATATGCTTAACACTTACTTAAGCATCAGTTGATTATAGAAGCAACATGATTAAGAAATATGACTTTATAAAAGCAGAACTCTTAACTGGCAAAGACTTCAATCAGTTAAAGGTTCAAATCTCATCTGTCCTTCCTGAAAATATTATATGCTTAAGAAAGGCTCAAAAAGGATATATTGTTTTATGCGCAAGATCAGGGTGGTCCCTAAGTACTTCAACGGTTTGTTTTTAAATCACTTCATACAGCAAGGTACGGTGATACCTTTCAGAGGTTCTGGTCACTGGTGGCTTGTCTAGAAGCCAAGATTTAAGTGTGTGAGTTTGGAAGTCAGTTGCTGTGAGCCTGCTCTCCTTCCCTCCTTCTCCCAAGTCCAGCCAAGCTTTATTACAGCTGCAAAAATTCAAGACTGCATTCTGCCTTTTGATATCTACCTGGTCTGTCTGAAGCAGGTTGGCAACAAAAGGTTCAGCTTACCAAAATGTATGCTTTTTATGAAGGTTATACTGTTGGTTTTCCTTGTCTCTAATTTCAGATCTTGCAGAAAGGAGAATGGAAAAGCTGGCGGAGTACGTATATCCATATGAAAATTCTCACCCAGGTGCTTTCTTAGGCATGTGCTTGCTCATTACATACAAGCAGCCCTGACTTCTAAATGCCAACCAGCAAGCACACCTCAGAAGCTAAAGCTGCAATAAATTTGGGGTTGAATGGTTTAAAGGAATCACTTCCCCCTTGCATCTCTACATGCTGCAAAGAAAATACTTGCTTCTAAGCTAAAAAACAAGTCCAGCATTTCAAGACTATGAATATACACTGGACACCTCTTGCTGAAATGACAGAAGCCTTGGATTTATAGTACACAACAAGCAGTGGTGTCAGCCACTGCTGATGAAGGCACACAACAATCTCTTCTGAACATTGAATTTGAGTTCTCATATAACTTTAATAGCCAACTTCCACAAAAAATGCTTTCCTATATGCCTGGCAGCAAATGTCAGATTAACATACAAGCTTGTTCTTTCCCAGATTTCCTGTGGTTCATAACACAACAAATATTAAGTGCAACCACTCATCTAGTGCTGGATGATTACACATACAGAAGAGTTAAAAGGACAGGAGGACAAGTGATTTTTATTACAACTTTAAGCTGTGGACAGTTATATGTTACTTCTTTAAGAAGTTTAAACTGAATTCTGCAGGATTTGAGACTAAACTATAGTTGTACAGTTGCCTGATAATTCTGTACTAGTTTCTACTAACTTAAGAGTGAAGATTTTATTAATAAGAGTAATTGCATTGAGGTATACAACTTGAATTTGGACTTATTGAGAAATGTCTGTATTGATTAATAATGAATTTGGTATTTGCATGTAATAACTATTCCTAACTTACAACAGTATCTTTGCAGTGTTACACCCCAAAACAGCTTGACAATGTTAATTAATGTGCTGCTTATTACCCTGCTAAAAGAACTTCACCAGCTCACATTGAATTTAAAAACAAGATTTCATCCTCATTGTACCAAAATCACTTTAATAATTTGATGCGTTTTGCCACAATACAATTTGTTCTGTTTTCATGACAGTTGTACAGCTTGGACATGAAAACGGATTAATTAGTTTCACATTTTGTTCACATTTTCAAAGACTGTTTCAAATGGGGTAATGTTTTATCTGTCCTACCTTGCACTGACTCAACACTAAAAACAGATGTCTGTGCAAGAACATTCTCATCACCATCTCAGGCTTGCGACTCAGACTAGTTTACACCATTGTCACCAGTTCAGGAACAAACCTGAAACATATGGCCTCCACTGATCCCAGTTCAGAAAAACAGAGGGAAGCTGCAGCCTCTTGAAGGAGCTTAAGTTGCCTCCAGCCCTCTAGCCACAGAGACAGACTGAGATCAGAGATGCTTCCCACATCAGGCACACTGCCTTCCTGCTCTGGATGCCTTTCCACCTGAGACTACAATACCAACTTAAATTCTAACTGACCTCAAGTGCATTCATCTCCCTGGCCCACTCAGGAAAAAAAAACAACTGACTTTATTTATCCTATAACAATCTGTATTGAAAACAATCTTACCAAGATCAGTAGGAATGGTATCATTGGTTGGTGTGTAGGAAAACAAGATTTGGGCTAGGTTTTAGAACACTTCAATAAAATCTGGCAGTGAGGGAGTCTTGTCTGGTTGCTTGTTTATAAAACATTTTCTCCTTTTAAATAAAAGCAGACTAAAGACTGAGCCTGAACTACCTGAGTATTCCTTCAAGGCATTTAAAAAAAAATAGAAATCATAGTAACCACAAGGGAATGATGTAAAAAACACACACACACACAGAGCCTCTCCCTGCAACCAGAAAAATGAACATGCATACTCCATCTCCAAGACCTGCCTCACTTTCTCCTCACTTTAAAGTCTCATGCCTGCATGTAAGAAAAGAGATGAGAATAATCCCACTCTAGTCTGGAAACTTGCAAGGAACAAAGGATGGTTTCAGGATTGCAGTAGCAGGTGCAGAATAAAACCACCATTTTTGCTTAACTAACAGTGAGGCCCTAATTGTTTTGCAGATCATCTCACCTGTCAAAAAGTGATATGGTCCCAACTCAAAGTAACATAATAAACCTCAAAGGCATGATCCTCTCTCAATACACATGAACACATGCTACATAAAACAAGAAAATACATAAACATGGCTGTTTACAAGCCAGTTGGAAAGCATCATATCCAAAAATACACATCATGCTATCTTAACAAAATAATGTTTAATGATGACGGTTTAAATTTGCAATTACATGACATTCTTGAGCAAAATACCTCTTCTACTTATGGCAAAAGATTTAAAACTGGAAAAACAACTGAAGCATTTATTCATTTATACGCCATTTCAAGATGAAAATGCCTGCCAAGGGCAATACTGTGGTAGCATAGCACATCTTTTTTCCCTTTTTTCTTTTAAAGAGCAGTAAAGGTAAAAAAAACCCCTTTTTTTAAATAAATAAAATAAAAACCCCAGGGCAGTATCTACATCGACTGGCAATATTTAATGATCAATGAATCTGCTACTCCAATAAATTTGCTTAAAACAAAACTCTTCCTTTAATTTTTTTTTTCCACTGCAGGTTCCTGATATGAAGAGAGAATGACTGATGCTGGCTTACAATATGGTTCTGTAGTAAACTATGCCAGTACTATTATCAAATCATCTCTTACAAAACTCCCTTTTTACCCACCATGTAATCAATTTAACAAAGATCTAAACAATTTAGAGTTCAAACATTCAAATAAATGCCATTCTCCTCCTTCCCCTCTATGGTTATTAGAGGAATAGAAACTCACAAGTCACTGAACAGGCCCAGAAATCATGTTATCTGTTTACTTTTATTGACAAGATTACCTATTGAATTCAAGCGAGTCAAGGAAAAAAGAACAACAGCATCACACTTCCACGAGAAGAAAAAAAAAGTTAGAAATGAATACGAGTACCAATTCCAAGGCACAACACTAAGAGTTACACCTGATTGCAGAAGCACGCCCAATAATATCTAAAAGAGCAAAAATAGAACATTATCGGCAGTGAATTCCGTACCAGTTTTCTCCTCATAACAGAACGCCTAGTACATCACACTACAGGATTTTATATAAAAGGAAACTGGTGGCAAGAATAAGTCCATCAGTCACCCAGAATAAACACTACTTTCAGCTTGATATTCTCCAAAATAGGTAGGCCGACATAAATCCACCAGGGAAATAAAGAAAATACCACAGGCAAAAGAAGGCAAATTACTAAGAAGCCCCCTTTCTCCCATCTGGCACCTCTCTCCTCCACCTTGAAGTGAAATCCGTTCAATCACAGACACAAAGGTGGCAGTTACAGAGACAGCTTAGTTTAGAACATGAAACTTCTTCATCTCACAGCTGCACCCCTCCTACAAAAACAAGTTCAACTTCCAGTCTGTCAGGCATAGAATAACCTATACACTCTTTGGGGCAAAGACCACCTTCTTGTTACATACTTGGCAAACAATCACAATAACAAGATCCTGATCCTCAGCTGGGGCTGCCATGAACTACTTCAATATTACTAGCGATCATCTCTTACTTCATGATCCAGAAATACTCTTCAGGACACAACAGTCTAAAGTTGCCATAATTCTGGCTAGCCAGCATGAGGCAAAAACATCTTCAGAGGCTAGCTTCTCTTCTTGAGACTGACATCAGTTGCCTTTATACAAGAGTTGTGACCATTTAAAACTATCACTTTGCGTTTTGCGCTCAGTGTTGGTGTAACAAAATCAATATAAAAAGGAAATGGTTAATGAAAAATACAGAAAACGTGGAGGAAATTCATTTGCAAGCTAGAAAGAAAGAGCAAAAGTAAAGATTACAGACAGAAAGGATAACAGATTGTATGACTGACTACCTCAGTTTTCTAATTGACAGGATTGTATAAACAGGATGTACTGATATTTTTTAAGAGAAGAAATGGGAAAGATAGCACCAATTGGTGCAACAGGTATTATAAGATTTTGGAGTTTGTTTTAAAGTTTTATTTAGAATATGTAAAGCTAACATTAAACCACAGCAACACAGGATCACAGGTTTGAAGAGACGTTCAGAGAAAGGTCATGTAGTCAAACCTCCAGTTCAAAGCATATCTAGTGACAACATGGTGTTTGAGGGCTTTGTCTAGCGGATTTTTGAGCATCTCCAAGGATAAAGATTCCAGTCTCCCTGGACTCCCTCCTGTGTTTGAAAACCGTAGTGATAATTTTGGGGTTGGGGTTTTCTGTTGTTTGTTTTTTTGCGTTTGCATTTTTGTTGTTTTGGGGACTGTTTGGTTTTATTTGATTTTTATTTGTTGGTCTCCTAGTTGGTTGGTTTAATTTGTTTTTTTACCAAGTTGCAACTTCTCTTGTCCCAGTCTGTCCCTTCTGCCTCTTATCATTCCACTGTACACCTCTGAGGCAAGTTTGACTCTGTTCTCTCCCACATCCTCCCATTTGGTAGCTGTAAACAGCAGTAAGATCTACCTTGAGCTTTCTCTTTGCAAGGCTGCCCAATAGGTCAAATTCAGTGAACTCTGCCCTTAAAACTCCTAAAACTACAGGAATACCTATTTCTCTTGCTAAAATTTTAATCAAGTAAACTGTATTTTTTAAATACTTTTCAAAGGATTATCAGTCTAATATAAGCAGAGACAATAAATAAGCACAGTTAATTTTTATCCTTGTCTCAGCAGCACAATCTGAGGTACACTCACAAATTTTTTGTTATCCTAGTATTAAGTATTGCACACTGGCTACCACTTGATGGCTACTTCACAATGTATCATCAGCAGAAGAACAACACTGTTGTGGAAGTATCAGAAGTACAGACATCAACTTTTTATGTTAGGTATTTGTTTTCTAGATTTCTAGAACTGTTGTTCCCAAAGAATAAGGAAGAACACAGTGGTGAGGTTTTACAGAGAAATGTTAGAGAGGAGGTGTTCACCTGATGACTGTTCTTGAGACACAGGAAGAGGAACCACGGAACCAATCTGGAGATGGGGAAAAGAAGCAAGTCCCAAAGTGTTAAGGACTTACATGAAATAGTCCTATCTACACACAGACACTCCAGGAAAAGCCTGTATAATTCAGAATAGGGAATCACAGTACAAAACTTAACAGGCTGACCACTACTAAAGAACAGGATAACCAAACAGCCACTCACAAACCACGAGGAATTTCAGGTGCGATTCTCACACCAAGGATTACCAACTGCAAGGCTGTGTTGGTGAGAACCTAATGTATCATCCATATCTGCAGAATTGGGCAAAAATGCCAACTATGAGAAGCCTTTATCACCCTTGGAGCCTGGATTTAGAACACACCTCCACTGCACCCTCAAATTCTCAAAGAAGAAATTCAGCTACACTAAGGCTAGTATCTTCTACTTGTCAATCTGTCCCTGCCATTCTCTTCATCTCAGTTCTCTGAAGTTTATAATATACAGAAAGCTTTACTCTCATTTTGCCTTTAGCCTCTTCTATGATACCCCTCACTTCATTGTACAAACCTGCATTTTACTGGCTAAGATGTCAAATGATGTAATTGGAACATGTATCAACAGATAAAATCAGTAACTTGTTATTTCTTAAGTCCTGCACAGTTGGTATACTTTGTGCATTTTTTAAACTAAAATATTCAGTCCATTCAACTGATGGTATTTAAAATATTATGAAGTGTCCAAGGCAGCAAAAAAAACATTTCAATTTCACAGACTGTGATATGTAGACATTGGAGCAGCTGTGTTTCTCTCTCATAGGCTGTATTACTAGACTTTATCTGCTAAGACTTTACCAAGATGGTTATGAACAGTATTTTCAAGTCAGAGAAATAAAGCACTTAATGCCAAAGTAAAAAGGAAGAAAATTAAATTTAAAGACACAACTGCAATCTTTAAAGTGGCTGTTACATATAATTCAAAAGACGGAAAGTGGTGACATTTACAAGAAAATCATAGATACAATTAAGAATTCTATTTCATAAACCATCCAGCATTTTAATGAAAAAAGTTTATTCTCAATGGAATTTTAAAATGTAGATGAAGAAAAATTAACACGTAATTACACAGTGAAATTATGATAGCTTTATTTTAAAATCAAAGGAGGGGAGCCTCCTGCATCATTGCTACTTACGGCATCTTTTGTTAGTTTATTTTACACACTGTTTTTATGTGAAGCTAAGATTTTTACATTGCACCAGCATTATCCCAAGATGTTAATCAACCATGCCTGACAGAATTCCCCAGTGATTTGCAGCAAGTGCTGTTGCTTCCACTAATACCCTGTCTTCAGCAACTCACTTTTGTTAGATTTCCCAGGATGGCAAGTATGCTTTAGTTTCATCCTTCCATTTCCAGATCACCTCTCTGTGATTAACAGAGCTGAGACTGCAGATAGAACTGAGCCTACACGTTCAGCTGCATCAGCTATGCACATCCATTTTGTTCAGCATCTAAAATCCGTGTGTTTCTCAAGCTCTGGGCAGCAGACCCATACACTACCATTCTGATCTTTGTTAAAAATAGAATCGCTTAATTTTAATGGCTAATGTGTAAGGCACAGTTCGAGATCAGCAATGGATATTGAATTACGCAGTTTCAATAACTGGATGTGCAAACTGACAACATTTAAATTAACAGCTGTAATCTCAATTAAAAATATCTGTTAAGAAGCTCCCTTGACAAAGCAGTTCCAAAATGCCTTGAACTCATCTGTCCTCAAATGGAAAAGCATGGAAACCAAAACAGTAGTAACCACGTTAAGATGCAGAAGCTCGCAACAATGCCTTGAGAGGAAAAACCGAAACAAAATAAAAGCAAAGAAAATCTCTACTAACATCAGATCAAGAAACTGTTGCTTCTTTTTAAAAGAAGAATTATTAGTTGCTGGGGTACGTATGCTGGCTTTATTCAAAAAAGCGGGTATAAAATAAAGCCTTAAAGCATGCACGGATGTATTTATGTGTATATCCTCAAAGACTTTTCAGAAGGATGTTGTCTGATTCTGTGTTTATTTAGTTTTGTTTTGAACATGGTTCTCCCCAAAAGGAATCAAGTGGGTTTTGTTCAATTCACACAGATCATTTCTACACTTCTAGCTCCAGGGTAACTCTCAGTAGTGAAGGACGGTGCTTACCTGCTGAGCCTGGTACCTCTGCTGGGCCTGCGACAGATATTGTGCCTGGGGTGGCAGATGCTGAGGCTGCTGGTTGTAGTAGGGCTGCTGGCCCTGCTGGCAGTAGCCACTTACACCTTGCTGACCATACTGAGGCGGTATCTGTTGGAAGAGCCAAGCAAAGCAAACGCATTAGTTGAGGCAGGACATGAAATAAAGCTATGTCACATCAGTACAGCAACCTGATCAGAAGTGGTATCTTCAGCTATACAACTGACCCAACAGTCTACACTTTCACTCAGCAGTTAATGCAAGCCCTTAGATCCAGATTGCCTGAGCAGAGAGTAAGCCCAAGTGCTCTGTATAGTTACCTTTTTCAAGGTGAGCTACTAAGGAAAATGCTATACTTATGAACATCACAATCCCATGATGCCCAGCAGCAGCAATTTCAAATGTTTGCCCTCCATGGGTACACTACTGAGGCAAATCAACAGAAGAATTATTCTGATGTGCTGACCCAAAAGTCTTTATATATATTTTTTTATATATATATTTATATGCACAAATATATAGTACTAATTTTTGTGAAGTGCTCTGCCCACAACCCTTAGCACTTGTGTGTTTAAGCCTTACACAAAAAAATGGGGTTTGGCAAGTTTTTTGTTCTGTCCAGTTCAACCTAAGCCTCCCATCCCCTACACTAAGATACATTCTTGTTTAAAAAAATAAAACCAAAACACAAGTGCAACACAAAATAACCTCTTACAGGTGCTATTAATAGACAAATCAGCGTATGTATGAAAACCTACATATACACTGAGAATTTAAGCTGTAACCTAAAGCAAGTCAATTAAAACATCAGAGGAATTTTCTGCATCAGTTCCCTCTATAAGCCTTGTATCAATAGACACTGACATTCTCTTGAGCTATTTGAAAGAGCACACTTTCAACAAGCACCTGATACTGTGTCTATATTGCCCCAATTTCAGTTACCTGTGCCCTTCCCTAGACACAGGCATTTAGTGCCATTTCAGATGAATGACAGACGCAACACAGAATTTCTCCCTTCTAGAATGGGTCTTCTGTTGGTCCTGCACACCCCTGCAAATGTCTCAGATATCTGAGCACATCTGAAATGCTTTGATCTCTGAACTGTTTCCTCTGAGTTTCTGATACACTGATAAATCTGTTTACTCAACACGTAAACACATACCTGCTCTGCCTAAAGTTAACTTACTACATTCGTTCAACAATACAGTAGTATTTCCTACACAATAATAATAATAATAATAACAACACAAAGTCAAAATTAAACACCTGTCTAGGCTGAGTTTACTACAGCTTGATCTCCTCCTGTTACTTCTGTCAGAAGCTGATAGTCCTACTTCTTGCTAACTTCCAAGGTCAGCAATGTAACTCCACTTCTGCATTTGTTCTCTTAACCTGCACTTTTATTTCCTTCACTATCATTTCACATGCAGTTAGATGTTTCTGTGACCAAAGAAACCCCTTCTGACAAATACCCTCTCCCTGCTGATGCATAAATGAGGTTGTTATAATGCAAACTAAACCAGGGGTGCTGGAATATCATCAGGCAAACAGACAATACTTTGCCTTCTACACAAAGGGTCTGGGGGCAGAGGGGGCAGTAGGAGAAAAATCAGATCACTGGAACATCAAGCCTCAAACAGAAGCACTAGGAGTAGTCGTAACAGAAATCTGGTAGAAGGGAAACAATTTGTGAGTCACTATTTTGCACGATCTGAGGCTACATGGGGAAGACAGCCACTGACTTAGTAACACTATATGTGCGACATAGACCTTAGAAACGAATCAAACCAGAACCCCACTAAAACAAATAGCAGAGGCCTGGAGTTTGGCTGGATCAGGAAGAGTGAGTGCAGGGACCACCAGGCACAGCCAGACTATGGCAATGCTGACAGCAGCACACCGACCAAGATCAGCAAAGGCACAGTGCAAGACTGTAATAGAGGGAGATTTCAGCACCTCCTATATAGACTGAGCAAGTGGATTACAAAGCAGAGACCAAAGTGTAAGATAACTGCTGAAAGTTGTTCCATGGAGCTGCTGGTTAAGGAATCTGCATGAGGATCCACTGCCTTTGGCTCAGTCCTGAGCAGCAGGAATCATCTACTTCTACATCGTACAGGTGCAGAATCACTATGCATCAGTGACCAGAACACAGTTAAATTGAGCAGCCCTACAGGAACTGTGAAAATCAAGGTATCTACTACTGTTGTGCTTAACTTCAAAAAGTGTAACTACATAAAAAGCAGAAAGCTTGTTAAAAGGAAGCTCTAACAGACGGCTGCGAGAAATAAAATCTCACTAGTAGCATCAAAGCTGCTTAACAACAACCACATGGAAAGCACAGAACCAATATTCACCGCCTATTCAGAAAGACCTGAGAAGAGCAAAAAGACATCAGCATGGTTCATCGCAGGTTTCTAGAAGCAAAAAGGTACCCTTCAGTAAGCCAACACCAAGTGCAAATGAGGAGAACAGAAAAGACTATACTCTGGCACTTCAAATGTAATAAGGCAGCCCAGAAAGAACTGGAAGAACTGCTAGGAAAGGGAACCAAATGAGTAATGAATTATTTCTTCAAACACAACAGGAGCGGGAGGTCTGCCAGAGAGTCTAAAGTTATGATCAAGGTATAAAAGGAGATTCAGAGAAAACAGTGTCATCACAAAGAAGTCTGGAAAATTATCTGCATTAGTGTGCACCATGGAAAAGTCTTGTGAGGTTCCGTGCTGGAGGCCTTTGTGAGGGACTTGATGAATGCATCTGAACCTAACGGGACTATGCATGGAACAAACTGACCATTTAGAATCACTCCAGAGGTCTAAACAAATTCAAGAATTAGAATGAAATAGCTGAATTACTAATGACGGTATACAGTCTCTAACCTGGAGCTGACTTGGTAGGTGAGAATTAGGAGTACGGCTCTTAAAAAAAACAGAAAAAGGCAGACATTTGAGTAATTTAAGACTATGAAGTACTGATGACTGTTCGGGATAAATCACGACAGGTAAGAATGAAGAACAGAATTAGGAAACATCAACACAGCCTTTTCAAAGAAAGGTCCCTCACTACAGTTTTCTTGGACTTAGTAGGAAAGGTCAAACACAAAGGCTCAGAGAAGTGCAAGAATTATCAATGTATGAACAGCTTCCATATGAAGAAACTGTAACTCTTTGAGTATGGAAAAGACACCAGGAAGTAGAATGTGATAGAAGCTACAAAACCATCTCAAAAGCATTAAATTATAGATGTGGTAGAATCAAACTTCAGAACAAGAGAGATAGGTTCTCCAGCCACAGAGGCAGCAGATATTTGAAATTCCTTGCTAAATGATGTTTCGAAAACTGAAAGTTTATGGGAGCTCAAAGAAAGAGTGGACAAGTTCACAAGAGATACATCCTCTGAGGGTTACCAAATATATAGAGCCACATCTGGCTCAGGAAGTCCCTGAACCAAAAATAGCTGGAGGCTTGGAGAGTACTGAGGAGGAAGTATCGCATGCCTGCTGTGCTCTGACTCTTCTCTAGGCATCCAATTAAAGCCCCACTGGAGGCAGGATACGGGGGCTACATGATCCTTGATTTGACCTGATATAGTCATGCCTCTTTGCAATATGTATTTGTGTCCTGTGAGATACCTAGGAACCAATGTAAGCAACCTGAAGAGGCAATAACACCTTGGCTGCCAGAAGCTAGAAGACTGTCCATTTTTTTAAGTGTTTTCCCTAGCAATCTGCTTCCAGACATTGCTATAAAAAAAGAGTACTGGGCTCTTCTCCTGAAATTCTGTTGGTTATCTTGGAATTTTCCTTCAGATTCTCCCAATCCAAAAAAAAAAAAGGTATAAAAAACCCACCCCTAAACACAACAATAACTACTACATGTAGCTTCAGATGCTATATTCTTCAGTGCAGAGACCCATCACCACTGCCTTAGCAGAACACTCCGTATAATTTCTGTGGGTATTTAAATAACAAACAACAACATGCAAATTAATCCTGCTTTAGTGATGGAGATCACAAGATACCGCTTATGGACAAATGTTTATTAAACAGCATATAAAAAAAACTTCATTAAAACCTCCCCAGAACAAAACAAATCTGAAGCCAATTACTTAGAATGCTTGGAGTGAATGACCCAAGCATGCTCTTCTTCTTAAGGAAAACCATCTCCCTTTCTCCCTTATACACACATTCTTCATGGCAGGCCACACAACACAGGAGATTAAATTTGGGTAGCTTCAGCATGCCTGTGGTAATGCACACATTCTTGGGACGGTTCAAGAGAGAAATAGACTTGAGTTTGAATATATTTCTAGGCAAGTACAGAAATTACTTTGCCTCCTATCTGACTTGCACAGTACAAATAGCGTTATTTTGGGAGAAGTATGACTGGCCATCAGTGATTAAACCACTCTGAACGCTAATAAAGAAAGGATGAGAACAAAAGAGGAACAAAATTGGCAGCCAGAATGAAGAGGTGGGAGAAATCCAATTAAACCTATAACTTAGCCCATTATCTTTAATTCTTGCTTAAACAAGGGGTCTTTGTGGCAGACATTCTTTGCTCGGGTAATACCTTCATAGTAATGGAAATTTTAAGCAATTTTTGTGTGCATAATCCATAACTGATGTCAAAGGAGAAGGATCATTAGGCAGCATTACAGTCACTATAATAATTATTAAAATTGTCACAGAATTAGTGTGTTAGCACAGGTACACTAACACCACCAGCAATACACAGCTACTGTACTTCTAAACCATCCTAATGGCTATATCTGATCAATAATGGAAGAAACTTTACATGTCCCCCATCACAAAAAGCTCTGCCAAGTCACCTTGGGACCCACCTGACCATGTCAGTCACCATGACATGCTCACCACATGGAAAGGGTCCTGGCAACATCAGCCATTGCCTCTCCCTTCAATCTATTTAGCACCTGAAAGGTAAGGCAGCCCCTGGGTAATGTTGGTAGCAAGCAACAGCACAGTTCAGAAATCCTGGACCACAGTGTCATGACATAAAAACCCAGGAGAAGAAGGGCGTGTCCAGCCCAATTAGCTTTAAGCCCTACTTAGAGAGAGAGGAAAAGCTGAACTCCAGAAGCAGGGATGGCAGTAAGAAAAAAAGGTGACTCTACCTGATTCAGTGTCCTACTTTGCTGAGAAACAGTGAAACAGACCTGAGCATTGTGAAACCAGTACCAACTTAAGAAATGTAACAACCAGCAACATCCCAAACACTGTAATTGCATAGAGATTACAATACAAAATGTATAGTGCATGGGATTCCCAAGGAAAAAACAACAAACAGACAAACAAGAAACCAACCCAATCCCACACCAAACCCAGACCCACTACACATTGTACTTCATACCAGGAGTACAACAGCACCTTCTTCAAGGCAGCAAAACGTTATACCTAAATTTAATTCTAATTCTTTTAATCTCACAGTGGTCACTTCAGTAATAGCTATAAAGAAAGCTGTCACATAGTTCCTATCAAACCTTCAAATAAAACTTCTGTGATTTGCTGAAACATCTACTGCTTCAGTCTCAGATTTCCAAGCCCAGAACATAAATGCTTTCCCTCAAACATTCAAACCATGTGTTTCTCTATGCTTTTGGATGAAAAAATAGAAATATAAAGAAAATTAAAAAAATACAAGGCCTCTGGGTTTCACATACTTAAAAAAAAAATTGATCATATTTAGAACTTTCTACTTCACACAAGCCCAGGTCTTCACCTGTACATTTATCTAGTCTACAAAAAGAAACAATATGGCAAACGCACTGGCACACATTCAGCTGATGACTGTTTAATAGCTACTGCACAATGGTCTCCCAGCTCCTATCACCATGTCCAACCCCAGAGTGCTTCTGCAAACCCCATCTTAACAAAGGCTGCAAGTCCTTCTCACTGAAGGACAAAAAAAAGACCAAAAAGGAAACTAAGTAAAAAGCTAGGTGTTAATGTCAAGGCTATTAATCAGAGGCAAATCAGAAACCCTCATGCTAAGGCATTTTATTCATACATTATATAAATTCTATTACTTCTTATCACTTAGCTGTGACCTTTTGACAATACACTGGTCACAAGGTTCACCTATGTTGCTATCTTTCCTAGACTGCTTGCCTTTACAGTGAACTTTAAAATCTTATTAAGAGCCTTTAAAATATTAATACTGGGCCTGATTCTGGTTCACCCTGTGACCCAGAGCAACGAAGCAAAAGGATAAAAAGCATGTTTCTGTGTCACAGCACAATAATCCCCATTGCAGAACTCACAAGATAGCGGATTTTGCAGAGTCATTAAATGTATGTCTATGTTGAAGACTGCAGTGCAGTACACAGAACTGCAAACTAGCTCAGGTATTGGAAGGAGCCCACACCAAAAGCCATGCTAGGCTAATTTGCAGTGCTCTAAAGAAGGGTGAATTAGGTCAGAGGGAGATCCACACTCTTGTAGACAGGCTGCCTCTTGTACACAAGCCAGTTCATTTAAAAAGGTAGCTCAAGCATCTTTACAATATGCTGCAGTCTGCAATGCAGTCATGCCCTGTGATACAACTACAGGACAGAAAGGACAGGACTTCAAACACATGCCTGTAGCCCCATTTTCCTCAAAAAGCACACAGCAGCATGATTACACCAGTTGTCAGTGCAATGTATATGACATCAAATATGTACCTGTCACGAGGTGCTCTCTATATACTGCCTTTTACTGTAGCTTAAATCAAAGCAACTTGAGCTAACCCATTATTAGTACAGACAACCTTCCTCTCTTTTTTTAAAAAGAGAAACTACAAAAAAAAAAACCCAAAAAACCAAAAAACTGTAAAAACCTACTAAAATTACATGATTAAAAAACTCTCCAGTCAGAAAATACAGACGTTAAGGTTCCAAAAGTAGCATTAACCAAGCCGTGCTGCACACATATAGCACCTTCTCTTTCTGATTTATGTTGTCAAAGGCATTTCATAAAATATAGAGGATGTGAAATGTGGCTCAGTTAATGTGGCTGCTAGAATCTTATCATTTATGTTTTCTGACTTCTTAGCTGTGCAACCTTCACATCTTATTAACATAGTTTTTTGCATATACTGTAGTATGGAACAGTACTTATGTTTTATGTATTGATGTATTTTTGATGTTCTGAGATTCTGAATAAGTTTGCTATTCTTCATGAGGAGAGCCAAATAAATAAAGACTACTACCACAAAATAGTCAATCATTTAGAAGGAAAAGCAATATCTTTCCTTCCAAAAAAGAACACTTCGATTCCCTTGTCAGAAATTGATGAAAACTACCTCTGCTGTAAATGCTAAATCTATGCCAATATCACAACCATGTCCCACTCTCACCTTCCCCTAAAAACAACAAACAAACAGAAAGAAAAAATTTGCATGTTTTAGATGAGCTAAAATTAGTTTCAAGGGAGAGGTAAACAGCTGAGGCTAGAAAGAATAGGAAGAGATTTCTTCTACACAAGAGCCTGAGAGTGTCGATTTGTATAGTGCATTACAGTTTGAACTAATGCAACATTTGGTCCTTTCTGCAAATTAAGGGATAAAAATATGATAATCTCTAGGAAGAGATTTCTGTGTTGTTATATCCATCCCCTCAGACCAGCACCACAGAAAAGACTGAAAATTTGGAACTGAATTTTTTTTCAGGGGAGCTATTTTGATACATTGTATTAAAAAGAGTGAGAAATCATAATGCCTATATATATATATACACACACTTAAATGATGAGTCAGATAACATCTATTCTTATACTCAGCCTTCCCTTTTTTTCTTTTTCTTTAAAGCAATCAAAACAATTAACAGGGATCATATAATCTGCTTAAAGTAACAGATCTCCATTTTACCAACCAACATAAGAAAAGGCACATCAGAACTGCCACAACCAATGGCAGGATCCCCTTGATCCCTATGGTATCTCCAATGGTTAGCGCTCTGGTAAAAAGCCTGTAGGAAACCTTATCTCTCACTGCACTAACAGCATGAAACTCACCTAACAAAATGGCAGCCATTAAAGAAAAATGCAAAAGCCCCTGAGTTTTAATTATATAATAAATAATTCATTACAGGGCATTTCTTCTGCATCTATGAATGGACTACACAACCGTCTTTGTTCCCCAAGTCCTGGATTGGCTGTTTATTCTCCAGGAAATTGGTAACAGTTTTGACCACTATTTCTCAAATGGTGGTTAAAATAAATTATGGTTAAGAAACTACAGACAATCATTTTTCTTCAGACAAGTTTGCAATGCCGCTCAAACCTTCTAAAGCAGGGAACACAAATGAGAGGTATGGGTTAAGTCTGAATAGCAGGTAATCTAACCACATGAGTAATCCTCCATTTTTATGCATTTATACACAGAGTCCCAACACTGGAGACTGAAAAATCCCTTTGTAAAACATCTTTCACTCCACATTTCTTCTGGCACACAATCTTGGTAACTGGAACAAATGTAAACATTATTCTTCTATTGCAATACTGATAAAAACTAGAATGCACAAACACGCTGTTTAGCATCACTTCCCCAACTTCTTGCACATGACTGAGTCCTCCTTTCTTCCAAGCTCTTTCAAGACAGAAAGGTGCTTTTTAATTTATTCACATGTTCCTCCAAAGGCATCAATCTCAATGAATGTTGTCTTTACCATTCCTAAGTTGGACACCTTTCAGAGCTAAATCATTTGAGATCATTCAAAGCTCTTCTTGTCTTCAGCAAGCCATCCCTTTCTCCTCTTTTCACTCAAAATGGTTCAGTTCTACTGGACTGCTGGCCTTGACAGACCTTTCCAAACTGTCGTGGTTTAAGCCCACTGTAAATCAGCCACACAGTTTGTTAGCTCAGCCCCCTTCCTCCCCCTGCTCCTACAGGGATGGGGAGGAGAATCAAAAGAATGTTAACGCCCATGGGTTGAGATAAGAACAGTCCAGTAACTAAGGTATAACGCAAACCACTGCCAATTCACAACTGTGCTGCTTACTAACAACTTGCAATAACTTCCACTTTCTTGATTTTATCAACATCATCATGATGTTCCTGTTCCAGGCCAAAATTCAAAAAAAACACAGCACTGCACCAGCTACTAAGAGAGAGAAAAAAAATGACTGCTACTGCTGCACCCAGGACACCAATGCACACCTTCTATCCCCAGCAGCTGCTTTTCTTCTCCTTTATTCCTATTCCACATCTGGGAAGGAACAACCCCAGGCACCAGTAGGTGGTGGAGGCCATCCTCCAACTGGAAAGCAACTTCGCAGGGAAGGACCTGCGGGTCCTGGTGGACACCAAATTGAACATTAATCAGCAGTGTGCCCTTCCCACAAAAAGAACTAATGGTACCCTTGGCTTCATTAGACAAAGAACTGACAGCAGGTCAAGGATGGTGCTTCCGCTCAGCACTGCTGAGGCCACACCTGGAGTCCCGTGTCCAGTTCTGAGCTCCACAGTAAGAAAGACATGGAGACAATGGAAAGAGTCCAGTGAAGGGCCACAAAGATGATTAATGGGCTGGTGCACCTCACACACGAGGAGAGGCTGAGAGAGCTGGGGATGCTCAGCCTGAAGAAGAGAAGGCTCAGGGGGACCTCATCAAATGTACAGAAATACCTAATGGGACAATGGAAAGAGTGTAGAGCCAGGCTGTTTTCTGTCACGTCCAGTGACAGGCCCAGAAGTGGTAGGCTCAAACTGAAATACAGGAGGCTCCCTCTGAACATCAGAAAATACTTTTTCACTGTGAGGGTAACAGAGTATGGGGACAGGTTGCCGAGAGTGGTTATGGAGTTTCCACCCTTGGTGATACACAAACACTGGACATGGTCCTGGGCAACCCGCTCTACATCGCCTTGCTTGAGCAGGGGAGTAGGACATTATGACTTCCAGAGGTCCCTTCCAACCTCAACCATTCTGTGAATTAATGATGTGGAGCTGCTCCAAACGTACAAATTGTCAGACAAATTGCCATACTGCAAATTGTGCCTGGTAATTTTGGTGGCTTTCTACAATGGAATTACAGTTTTGCTTGATAAGGGAAGTGCAACTGATGTCATCTATCTGGACTTGTTTTTCAGCCCAGAAAAGAGGAGGCTATGGGGAGACCTTACAGCAGCCTCCAAGCACATAAATGAGGCCTGCAAGAAAACTGGAGAGGGAATTTTTACAAGGGCATGTAGTGACAGGACAAGAGGGAATGGCTTTAAACTTAATGAGGGAAGGTCTATATTAGACATAAGTTCTCTACTGTAATGATGGTGAGGCACTGGAACAGGCTGCCCAGAGATGTCGTGGCTGCCCCATCCCCGGCAGTGTTCAAGGCTGGACTGCACAAGGCTTTGAGCAACCTGTTCTAGAGGAAGCTGCCCCTGCCCATGGCAAGAGGGTTGGAACCAGATGATCTTTAAGGTCCCTTCCAACTAATTCTATGATTCAGTATGCCAATTCACTGTATTAATACAAAGCTAACAGACATGGGGAACTCCCCATTTCTAGTGTTTGACAGCGAACCTCTCTGGCCTGGCCCAGACACCTCTGATGAGATTGGCGCTTTCAAGTCAGCCCCCACAGCTTTGCCTCCTGGGCCTGGCTGAAACAGCAGAGCAGTAGGCTGCCATTACACACAGCAAGCCACCTCCACCAGTACCAATCCTTCACTTTTCCAAGGGATATCACACTTCTAATAATGAAAAACTTGCTATGCGCATGCAGTGGGAGAACAGATTTACAGCTCCTTGTGTTCTCATTATGGATTTCAATCCCCAAATATTGGTCACAGCATAGGTCAACACACAAAAGAAAAAGGCATGACCTCCCACAGCTATCATTCAGGTTCAGCAATTTCTGTGACAAACGCAGTCATTTGCACAGTCCAAATTCTGCTAGCTGCTTCTACTACAGTAGACTCAAGATCATAATTTCAATCTGGCCACTAAAACATCCCCAAAGCGAGGAATCCTGAGGCAAACAGAATGACTGTCTGAACCAACTGGATAAGAAAATTTGATTACATTTCTACCAGTCCAGCATAATTTATTACCTTGACGCATAACATTAACTGCTGAAGATCAGGATCCCATTCTATGGTACAGCCCCTCAGCACCAACATTCCAGCCAACACAGTCAGATACTCTGCAGTACTTATGCTTGCTTAGAAAAAAGAAGAAACATAAAGCAACCCCTGTCCAAAACCCTGCTTTAGATGACTCTGACCAAACAGGATCAGAAATTTCAAAAGAGGAAGAGGTATATCTTTTCTGTGCTGGCTTTTTTTTCCCTATTTGGAACAGATAAAAAACAAGTCAGGCTCTTAAATAAGAGTACTTACATAATGGCCTCAATGCTGTATCTTACAACCGTAACACCGTATGATTTCAAATAGTGCTGCAAGTATTTCTAAAGGAAAACTTTCAAGCCCCCTTCCTAGAGTCACAGAGTTTATATATTTGATTTATTTCATTTCTATTATTTAACTGGACTTACTACTTAGCACTAGAAAACATCAGAAGAATTCCTGACAGGAACATCAAAGACATCAATCTTATATATTCATGGATGAAACCATATAGTACATCATAATTTCTCAAGCTATTACAGTTTTATTATACTCAAAATAAGATTATTATTGTAAATCATTCCTCCAATCAGTCACCACAAGTAAATCTTAGAAACATCTGCTCAATTTAAGTATGTGAATAACATAATCTAATTCATGTAACATTATCCTCAAAATGGAACAGAAAACCAAACAAGAACCTTTATAGTAATAACATCATTTATCAAAAATAGCCTGTTTCGATTAATTGAAAATAGCCCCCTTAAAATCTTACAAAGAATCAACCATAAAGCTCATTCATTCATTCCACCAACCTACTAGAATTTTCATCAATATTGCAACTAATCTTAACTCATATACTGTGTGCCATCAGTTAATCTTTGTAATATCTACTATTCTTTCAAAGCATCCAAGCATCTCCAATAGACCCATACATGTTCCTTCCCTTTCTTCAAAGCTTAAACCCTTCCTTCCCCTCTACCCCCCACCCAAGTCTGATTGCCTGGGGTTATTACCTGAACACCTATTTTGTTTAAGCATTCACAAAACAAATTGTTACACGCACAATAAAATGCTTCCTTCTCATTTATGGCCAGACTGAAGTAATATCTATCTGTACACAAAATTAACACACAAGTGTATAATTGTAGTTTTATGCTCAAGTGCCCCAATTATGCACTTTAAAACACTTTAAAGGATCTATCAGGAACATTCAATACCTCCAAACTGTGAAGTCTAGAGAAGTGTCTTTTGACAAAGCAGCTGCGCTACGCGGAAATCTTTCAGTTAAAAGCAAAGAAACCAGTAAACTTCAATTTTTTTTACTCCAAGGCACCACGACTGTAAAGAATGTAGGGATCCACCTGCTGCAGCGCACTTTACCAACAGTAACAGATAAGCAAGAAACTGAGCAGTTCATTCTGCTTTGGTGTAACAAAGGTGTCCCAGACAGCCTTTGTCTTACAGTGCTAAGCACAGAAGGGGCCCAGACTTCAGCTTGTTCAGAAAGGTGATTAAGGATGTCTGCACCACACAAGTGAGGCCCCTACACCTTCCTCACTTCACTCCCAAGGTAACTGCAGCTCCCCACACATGCTTTTTTGAATGTTATCCTCTGTGTTCTCACTTCTGCTTTATAAAACACTGTTAAGAAGCAACCTTTTACAAAAAGGGCTGCAGGAGGTGACTGTCAACACTTTTTTGTTACATAAATAAATTTCTCTGCACATGCAATGAAGGGAAATCAATCTTAATCCATCTGACTTTGCACTGAAATGGACTGCAAGTGCTCATACAATTCATTATGCTTTTTCATCTGGATGTGTGATAAACTTGTAGATTCTTGCATTGTTTAGTTTATTAGAATGATTTAGAGCGGTGGGGTTTTGGGTCCCCCCTGTCCATCTGTCCCCCCAACTCTAGCAGACATATTAGAGAATAAGAGCAGAACCTTTTTTGTTTCCTATGTCAAACACATACCAAGTTATCAGTAAATAAGAGGTGGGGAAATCAGGAATGGTAAAAATAGAAAGCAAAACAAGAAGGCAGATGCTTCATTGCATTAAAACAACATACAAAAAAAAAGGCTTCAGGCCAACTCAAAGATGGTTAAATAGCGATGCCATGCTAGCAAAGATTTTCCTCAATAAACCCAAGAAAATAGACATGATTAACTTGTAGTGAGAAAATACAATGCTCTGTGCAACTCATACAGGACTTTGTATGAGGTGTCAGCTGAATGTAGTCATAAATAGTCATGTAGGTTTGTTGACCATTAACAAAGACATAAGAAGAGTCTATTAAGGCGTCACAGTCCTCAAACAGAGATCACAAGCACCAGGCAGGGTGAGTCAAAATAACAGCTGCTGTTGCAGTTCTCCAGAGGAGCCAACAAAGTGCTAAGCTCTTTCAAAGGTGATGGAAAAAGCACACACTCTCAGGAGGGAGCTATTCAAAGCTGATCTACAGGAAACTCTCCATGTAGAAATGCTTCCCAGCTCATCATCGAATCACTGCGCAGGTTTCTGCCTCACAACTGCCCAGTGCCCACCTCTGCACATAGGGGGGCTGGAGAAAGAAGGGGTCTCCTGACAGTGGGCAACACAAAAAATAAGAGTGCCTCTTCTGGAAAGACAGCAGGACCCAGTGAGGACTGTTCATCTTTTGTATGACGCTCCAGAAGCTAAAGCACCAAGACGGCTCATGTACAGCTCCAAATCTGTTGCTCCACAAGTCCCACTGGCTTCTCTCTTCACCCAACCCACCAGTCCCCTGTCACGGTTTAAACCCAGCTGGTTACCAAACACCACATTAACTCTACTCCAGTCAAAACCAGGACACTCCCATAGCTGGTTTGATCCTCTACCAAACCATTCCACCAAACTAACATAGCAGAAAGTTAACCAACAGCCTTCTGCTGGCTTAGCACAAAGAAATAGCTCAACATGGCCAGATGAATCCAGAAGTGATGTAAGAGAAGCAGCACTGCAGCTATCAGTTGCATTGGCTTTGGCTGCTGTTGAACTACAGTCTTCGGTTTTGGTTTTCCTGTGCTCTCCTCTCCTCGAATCCAAATCCACAATTATCACTTTCCAAAAAAGCACCCCATATACAAAGTAGCTTCCAGCTCTCCAAAAGAGAGTACATGCACAGCCCTCAGAAACAGGTACCACAGGAAAGCTCCTGAACAAAGCAAAGCTACAAAAGGAGTCTCTCCCCTTGACTTTCAGGGAGGACAGGGTTTTTCAGGTCATCTTAAACTCAGACACTTAAATTCTGGCATAAGATTCAGCCCACTTTAAGCAGAAAAGCGATCACTGCAGCTCCCACCCAAAATATCACCCAAGAGAAAAGCAGTGATGTGGGGTGGGGGTTGCACACACAGCTCTCATTCCCTTTCTTCCTTGCAGGAAGCAGAAACAAATTATTAACGTATTTCAGGGATATATTTCTATGACAGTAGAGCCTCTGTGAATGGGCAATGCCCATTTAGTTTTTTTAATATTAGTAGGTCAGCTACCATTTTTCTACGCTGATAGTTAATATTTAAGCCTCCCATTTGGTTGGCAGATAGTCCGAGTACCAGTTGTACTTTACAAGCTACAGCATGGTTGAGCCATCCACTTCTAAGATTAAACTAAGCTTCTGATCTTGCAGCTGAATAACTATTTAAAGTATTTCAAACAACAGGTCAACTTTTCTCAGCACCTGTACATCTCCTCCAGAGCACACAGCTCACATGTCCTGAAGAACAGGCTAGTTGCATTTTCGTTTTAAAAGCAGGTATCATTACTATTTACTTGTCTTTAAACTACATAAAACTGATTTTTTTGAGAGTATAAAACTAGGGAGAAAAGCTTAGGAAGCAGTACTGTCTGCTTTGGAGGGCGTATTTACCCATCTGCCCTTCTGGCCAGAGGTTTAATAGATTTCTATTTTTATAAAGGACATAAGGGGAGGGGGTGGCTCCATCAGTTTCCTACAGAAACCCAGCTGCCAAACTGGATGTGCCAAAGGGGAATTTTAGGGAATTTTAAAGAGATAACCTCTGCTGAGACTGCAATGTCAGCTTTGTAACCTCATGACTGGAACATGTGCAGTGAATGCTGGATTGAAAAAGCTGTGCTATGGGAGTTAGAAGAAAGAAAAAGGAGAAAACACGAACAGCACAAACTGGGATTATTACTCTGTGATGTGAAGGGGACTGCAGCTCGACACATTGTTAGTTCACTATAAAAAAATACATCTATAGAGTAAACTCACTTTGATTTGGGTATTTCTGGATAACCTATGTGCACTTCTACCCTCTCAGACCTAATACTGTCTCTGCATTTTATGCTGATGCTGTTGTTCCATTTAGCAGTCCAGTTGCAGCATATTTTAAAACAACACACAGAGCCAAACTGACCTCTCGCTTAAATGTTCAGCACAGAAATTGGAGAACGGGGAGTGAACAGGGAAGAGGAGCAGGAGCACTACCAATTAAAAGCAGCCAACAATTAAAAATCCCAGTAAATAATCTGTGCTTTTTTGGTCTAATCCTTCCTTCTCTGCTTTTATTTCACATCTAGAAGTAAAAATAAACTAAACCCCTCATTTTAAAATTATCAAGACTATTTTATCTCTTTTCTGTAAATTTCAAAAAAAGAACTACAGCATGTGTTACTATTTACTCACCAAGATCACAGTGTTTGAAGAAATTCAGTAAGCTAAAGAAAGCTGCAAAACATTTGTCATTCAAAACTGAGATCAACATTTGAAACAGCAATGATAGCCAAACAACCCACACAAACACAGTAGCCACAAATACCTTCAAAAGTCTATAAAAATGTAACACTATGGAAGAATATTCAACTTGGGGATTAAAAAGGTGAAATTATCAATTTTCACTTAGACAAGTAAATTTCCATACTGTATTACAATAAGCGAAGTCCCTTTTGGGTAAGATCCCATTACAAAACACTTCCAACATTTACCTGCTTTCTTCCTCTCCTCACATATAGTATCACGTTTGCAAAACCTATTCCTTTTACTACATTTAAAATAGATAGGAAAAGACGATGTCATCGCATTTCACCTAGAAGAGAGGCAGTAATAAATACCCTTTTGCAGTGAAAGCAGGAATGCTTTATGATAAAATATAACAGCTCTTTAAAAAGAAACATTTCAAAGTAACAGGAATGTTAGAAAGGTAAAATAAATTAATAGTGTATGTTGTTAAAAGCAATCTACAAATCTTTATAATTCAATTCTTTCAACAGCTCCAATATGTGGTGAGTGTCATTAAATTATCAATCTAAGGCAAGAACTTGCCTTCAAACTTAAAGATGTATGTTCTGTTTAGCCTGGAAATCTGTGAGTGTTTAAAGAAACATGGGGTTTAAAATTTTCAGTTAGTGGTGGGTTTTTGGCAGGTTTGGGGTTCAGATTTCTTAGGAGGCAGCAGTCAACTGAGGATGACCTTTAAAAACTAGCATTTTATAATCTCACACCATAGGTTATACAAGGCATACACTACTAGGCGCTATCAAACTAAATGGCAGGTTGTTTCACCACTGTTTGTTCTTTCTGGATGCACTTTATTCAGGACCTGCTCCCTTGAAGAAAGACAAGATGATACACTGCAGTGTATCTTCGTGTTTCTCCAGAAGGCATCTAATCAAATAATTAGCATCCAATGTAACCGTTCTGTGCCATCAGAGGAAATGCTAGACAAGCACCTGCTTAAAAACATTGCCTCTTCTACTTTGTTGCCTGTAACTGATCTGCAAACAATCTTGTTTCATCTTCAAGGCAAAAAGAAAACAACTTGTTACATTGTGAGCAGCTCTTCCGCTGCCTTGCACTAAGAAAAGCTTTGCAAAGTCAGAAGATTTCTGCTCTATTTAAAAAAAAAAAAAAAAAAAGTATTTCTATGATGTATTGTAAATCTTTACCTCTCTCAATTGGGAGGTAGGTTTTTATGCCTTTCAAAATTTATTATGTCTGCTTGACTGTGCTTTCCTAAAGATCCCCTTCAGCTTCTGTTCCAGCTAGCAAGTGGAAACTCTCTCAAGTGCAGTAACATAAAAGGAGCAGGAAAGAAATTCAGCACATGAACAGGGTAGACACACAAAGCAGTGCAGAGCTTTGCAGAGCCCTACAAAGCACATTATAGCTGGATTCATGAAATACATGAATTCAAAGTACTTGCTATATAGGTCTTATAATTTATTAAAGTCTGTATTATAAATAAAACCATGAAGTCAGTCCCAGTTGAAATGCACATGTTTCCAAAGAAGCCCTACAAACTCAGCAAAATCTTCAACCTTTTCTATACGTCTTTCCCAACCACATCCTTATTTATCTCCATTATATGTTACCCGGATTCCAACTCCACAAACTGCATTTTTAAATTTTAATCATATGAGTAGTGCCATTGAGCTTAACAGGACTAACGCTACCAATGAACCAGAGATGTACACATGAATGTATGAGTTGAGGGATTTATCCTGCAATATCCTTGAGGCAAGGAATAAGGATTTGCTGATGACTCACAAAGCAGCAGATAATTTTGCTAACAGAAAATAAAGATTTCTGTTTTAAAATTTTCATGGATCACAAATGTAAAACATAACCCCACTGTTACACTATTATAGCAAGGCCAAAAAGGATATGAGAAAACCCAGAAAGGGCTTTTGTAATGCATCAGATTAGAAAGATCTCCACAATCTTTTTGCCTGATGATGATAGGAAAGCTACTACGCAAGCTATGATAGAAGAAATTTGCAATTAACTGGAAGACTAATCAAGAGTCGATTTTCCCTGCTAGCCATTCTCAGGTATCTTTTTACTCTTGTCAAAAGCAAAGGAGTTCCAATAAAACAAGAACAGTCTATACTGGACTAAAAAAGAAATAAGAAAAAAAAAATAAAACCAAAACAGATGCTAAATAAAAAAAACAGTTACAACTATACTAACTATCCATTCCTTCCATTTTTCCATTGTTAAGTTTATTCAGTTGACAAATAAGGGGAAAAATAACACATACAGAGACACTATCAAACACACCATCAGAGAACCAAGTAGTAATTAACTTGGCAATGAAATTTTCTCTGATATTTCAGTATATATACAGCCATAGGCATTCAACACTATTTCTAGGCTTGAACGGTAAATTCATCCTTTGTGTGCAGAAAGAGCAGCAAATTTTCTGATAATATAAGGGTGCAGGTCAATCTTGATAATTTTTATTACTGCAAACTTGTCTTGGATTTCTAAACTCAACCAATGACAAGGCACACCAAGCAAGTAAGATATACAGAAACAGAAGCCAAGGCTATTTCAGAAAAATTATACCTTACTAATACATCAGGGATTACGGGGTTTGGTTTCACTTCCAAGCATTAGCAAGCCTATTTCACTAAGTTTTGTAAGATGAATTGATTATTACCATGACATTTCAACCACAGGCAAAAAAGTGAGGCGACACTACAGTAGAAACGCGCTATCAGTTTGACAGTGGTGATTTTGAAAGAACTTTTCAAGTTTATACTAACAGGGTTTTTTCATGAACTGAAAACAGTTTTATTCCCTGATGTCAAATAACATTTATGTTTGAATTGTGTATCTGTAATGCACACCCTACCACAAGAAGGGAGACATGAAGTAAAACCATGACTTTACAGACACAGCTTTACCATCACAAAGTATTGCTTTATAAATAATGATGAAGTAAACAGAATCTGCATGTAAATAACATTTCTTGTATTTACTGTTAAATACCTTGACAGAACCAAGAAGCAGCAAAGAATAAAAATATCTGCTTTTAAATATATAAACATTTCTTTTCATAACCATTAAAGTATGCAGCTGACTTGTGATTTGGCTGTGATGAGTACACATCTACAAATAAAGGGGGAGAAGAAAAAGAGGGCAGGAGAGAAAAATAAAGACACAAGTGAGCTTTGACACTATTGACAAGGCTTATAATCCAGAAAAATCTGCCGTGCGAGCCAAGGCACGGCAAGATAGTGTTTAGGCACATCGAGGAGAAATGCTTGTAAATTCCACTGGTCCAATGAACAGAGACACAGTTTTCATAATTTTATCATTGTGTTCCACGGCTGAGTGGCTGTCAGGCCAATGGCAAGGCACAGGTTCCCATTTGAATGACATATGGGTTCACCCAACCAGAGAGATGTTAGAACATTAAATACCACAAACAGACAGGACAAGAATACAAAAAGCCAAATTAGCGCTTGCGCAATGGCACGCTCCAGCAGGGACCTGGCTGCTCCCGCTCAGCGCCTCTGCCAGGTCCCCGGCATCAGGAAAACCATGTCCTCTGGATAACAGCCTCTCACCTCATAAAACTGAAAGACACGCTCAAAAATTATACTTCAAAGGGCGATGAGAAAATAAGAAAACGTGTTTTTAACACACTAGGAAATGTGGACTTAGATATGCGGGGAGAGAAGCGAGCAGGAATTAGCTTTTCCCACAGTAATTCTAAAAAGTGACATGGAAAATACATTTTACCTTTGTGGAAAGCTGCTCTTCAGACAGAAGTGTTTAACATGTTATATAAACATGTTATGCAGTGAAATGTAAAACACAGGGGGATTTTCATCACATTTATTGCATTTGTTAGCCAAAACGTAGTAGTCTTGTAATCACCACTGCTGCTGCAGTAAAACACCTCAGTAATATTAACAAAAAAAGTGTGTTCAGCCAGGCTTGAGGGAGAAAGATTATATTGAACAACTTGGGCCTAAACAACACAACAAAACCAAATAAAACCTTCAAAGAACTGCAGATGAGCACACTAAGAGTGCATAGGGCTGATTTCAACTGGCAATTCGCCATTTGTTTTAAATCCCTTTTTGTGAACAAACCAAGGGCAAGCCACATAAATCACCAAATGCTGCTTAAGACATGAGCTGTCCCCTCCCTGTAAAAGGCAAAGGAGCAGGACAAGCCACAGAATGACATCTGTCCTCAGGAAAGGTTTAGAATTTGGAGGAATTGCTTTAGCAGTTTTCAGGTTTGGTCAATAAATGCAAGTCAAGAGGTTCATCATCATCGCATGTAACAGACACTACCCCTCCAAAGCATGGTTTGCAAAAGCAAAGAAAAAGCCACACTGAGGCTGCCTAACAGACCCTGCCTGCTTACAGGCAACTTCTTGGGTGAGAAAGAGCAGGCACCCTCACCCCTGCCTCCAGTCAGTTGCAGCCTCCATGCAGCTCCTACCAACTCAGGGATGTGCTACAGATGGGACCTTCAGCTGATTGCCAGAGAATTTTTCATCTGTCTTTCTGTGCTCTGTTTTCACCCTGCATATCTCTCTAGACATAGCCTCTTCAGGCTTATTTTATACCAGGATCCTTTCCTGTTTGTACTGCAGTTTTCCTCCTTTCCTTTGTTTTACTCTTTCTGCACTACCACTTATCATTGTGTCTACGCAGAAGACTTGAGAGAACTCACTGGGATCTCCACCATTCCCCAACTATAAACTGAGAGGACCAGGAGGGAAGATTATCATTAGTCATCCCAACGAAGTATTGGTTTAAGTCAAGGATCCTGATTACTTACTGCAAGTCAGAAGTCAGCGACAGTCTCTTCCTGATCAAGAAATAACTACCAAGCAAGAGCAGCAATCCACAATAATCTTCATTAAAAGTTATTTAATCACACACAATTTATTTTTCAAGTAGCTGAATTTGTACTTTACTGGCAAAAAGTTGGTTTGTTTTTTCTTGGAGGGCATGGGGATACGCAACACTCTTTAGGACAACAAAAAGCTGTTGGGAAAAACAACAAACTCATTCTTTTCCTTAAAAACTTCAACCCAACACCATGATCTTCCACTTTTTATTTCTTTTCACTATCTCACACACGTCACCTGTAGATATCAGTAGGCTATATCAGAGGTTAAGCTCTGCCCCAAGGCTTATCCCAGCAGTATCGTTTCATTTCTTAATCTGTTTTGCTCGAGAACACTATATTCCAGCAGAACTTTCAACTGAACACGTGCAACGCAGCTACTACCCTCCCACCTTTTTTGTAGTTAATAACTGGGAACCTATTTCAGGACTATGTCCACCAAAATACTGAAATAAAGCCCTTCTGACTCAGGAAACCCCCCAAACAAATCCATTTAATTAGTTCCCTAACTGTTCTTCATATAAGCAAGTAGAATGACACCTGAAAAGATGAAGAGCGAATGGATCAAACACTATTAAATGTATTCCTTAGTTAGTTTAACAATAGAAAATTATTTTAAAGCTACCAATACACACAGAGAGCAGGGCTGCCAAAACACAAGAAAAGTAGATATGAAGGCAAATTGTCAGTGACGTCCTCCTTAAAATACTGTCTTTAGAGAACATATCTCACACCCTCTAGGCTAATCCATTCCCATGCTCTGTGTTGGAAGATGATACCCATATTAAAAGATCCATCAAAGCCCACTCTACCTCAGACAAAGAGAAAGAAGGCAGCACAACTAATGGAGAGAAACCCTCCAAGCTGTAGGCAGAGCATCTCTGCCCTTGCCATTATCTCTCCCTATTCCATCGTGCTAAGGGGAGCTGGCAAACCGAGACAGAATGCCCAATTCAAAACCACAGGAGCTTTCAAAAAAGCTTAGGAAATAAGATGAGTAAAGCTGAAGATTAATAGGATCTTTAGAGTCCATCAAAAGGGGGGAGGGAAGAGAGAGTCTGCCTCTATGATATCAAAATACGTGTGCATAACACTTCTTCCTTAGGAGTTAACATTTTTCATTATATGGATGCAGATTTCAGTGCTCGACGGGGAGATGTGAAAACTCCTGACTGTTAGTTTGGTGTCTTGTCTTCAAGTAACATGCAGTATCAAAGCATGGCAGAAATTATTAAATAGTATTTTTGGAAGTTTTCAATTCAGAATGAAAACCAATTTTTACGCATACATGCAGAAAAAAAAAAGGGAGAAAAAAAAATCAAAGTCTGTCAAAACAGAAAACCAAAAAAGTTACAAAATTTGAATATTTAGATTTGACTACAGCTGCCAAGAGCAGACAAGTTATAACACACAACTGTGAAAAAAAAATACAACCCAAAAAAACCCCACTGAAAATAAAAACAGCCGGGGGGAAGGGGGGAGAACCAACATGGGACCAAACCCACAGAACTTTTCAAACATCCCCTCCCACCACCCCAATATTTCTTTTGAAATCAATTTTCTTTCAAAGATACTATGACAGAAATTCACTACATGACATAAAACTACTCTCATCACATATTCCAATAGCTTACAAGTATCCTAACTAACGCACTGCAGGGTACCATCCTACGTTGGTTAAGTGTGGAAAGTACACTCAAATGTAATAAGCACTCAATAAATAAAAGAAAATTAATATAGACTTACAACAGACTTACGCAGCATAAAGACAAGTATATTGAGTTAAATGCATACATGTTATTATAGTTTGCTTAATGTAGTGTCCATAAATCTGCAGGCAGATACACACTAAATTGAGTCCAAGTGGAACTTAACTTTCTTGGACACCAGGATAATTTTAATATAGAAAAACACTCTCCCCGTCTACAGTGCTCCAAAACATTGACAGACCTTTTTTAACTCCATTTCTCTAGAACATAAGCAGCCAGACATCAATAAAATGAACAAATTATTCTCAAAAAGTTAATGAAAATGGGTTTATGATTTCACTAAATTGACTGGTACCCTCTTTTTCCAAAATTACCCTGAAAACAAAGGCACCAAAGACTTGAATAGCACTGGAAATGTTTTCAGGTCAGAAAGTAACATAGCTTGGATGCTTATCATGTGGGCTGCACAGCTTGAGAGTTTCTCAAAGATGAGATTTCAACCAAACCCTGAGTTCCAAGGGGAATGAAGACTCAGACATTGCTTCTCTCACCCAGGGCAGCAAAGCCCCTGACTGAATACCATCTGAACTCCTGCAAGAAATATATATGGCTCATCTAACACTCACCAGCACACACTTAAAATCCAGAAGAATTTCTTTTTTCAAGTTTTAAGGAAGGTATCTCACCACTCATCCCCCTCTACTCCCTGACTCAGTTTGTGTAATGGAGGGAAATAGTAAGAGCTCTACCATTGTGACCAGTGGTAGAAATGAAGAGCTGTCCTCATCATTCACCTATCTGAACAAAGACAACAAAGTCAGGATTGCATTCACTCCACCTTCAGTGCTTTTTCAACTGATGACTGAGCAGTACTTAATGGAGTGACAGAAAGAGAAGGGGTGGCCAGAGGGAAAAGCACATTAACAAGGCAACGATGCCTATACTTCAAAAAAAATTTTGTTCGTTTATTATAAACTTTAGTATTCACTTATAAAGCTGCTTTTAGATTAAGGGTATACTTGGAAAAATGCTCTCTATTTCTGCTTTCAGAGCCAAAAAGACAAATAGCAAAGTCCCATAGGAAGATAAATTAAGTCTTCAGCATTCGCCCAGAAGGAGAAAGGTTTCAAATATTAGGCTGCAAAACTGCACCGAAAATACAAGCTAGGAAGAAAGTTAATGACAGTTCAACAGACGTGATAAAAAAAAAAAAAGAACAAACATGGAGAGATGGCGGTCAGTGCCTGTTATTGCAAGGCTTGGATAGGATTATTTTAATTAATGTTCTAAACAAAACAGCTACTAATTACCATTAAGAACTACCAGCTATATCCGCAGATTAAACATTTCTCCCCACTCCAAAGACCCAAGTTTAGAAGCTACAACAAATTATTTGTTATACTGTTTATGGTACCGTAAGAAACTTCTACATCCTTTTAAATTTGCTTTAAGATCCTTAGATGTAGGCCCTTTAAAAAAACTTGTGGAACAGATACTCACGAAACAACTACATGTTTGCTGTATTCCAACAGAAGAGTGTGAAAAAATCTCATTATGCTAGATAACTTTATAGCAAAATTAGAGTAATCTCCATACTTGATGCAAGCTTCAAACTGGCTTAAATCCTGTAGCTTTCTCTTTGTTTCTGAATACACTTAGGAATAGAGAAATAAGAAAGGCCTTGTCTTGAAGATGCAATTTTTTTGTAGATTGATGTATTCTCTTTTAAAGGGATATAATTTTACAATCCCTCACAGGTGAGACAGTGGGTTTAATATCTAAAGGAAAGTACATATTTGTCTTTATGTCAATCTACATGAAAGAAAAATCACTGGTAAAGTAACAATAAAATACATGCACTGCAAGGATCCATGTACATTTCTATTTTGTAGCTCAGATTTGATGTATTATTTGCCATACTCAGAAATGTTGTATTTCTGTACGCACACATATAAATCTTGACAAAAAGATCTCATTTCAGTCAGGCTGATCCTATTTTAAAATTTATTTAATACTCAGCTATAAAAGGCGAATACTATTTTATAATTGAAAAGGACATCACAGTTGAGAAATATTCCTGATTGAAAACACTATCTGGATGGATAAGAGAAAAATCTTACTGCCTTTCCTTTAAAAATCAATAGAATAAGACAGGTATGTGCAGAGTTTGGAAAAACTAATAAACAAATTGCAGCAAGAACAAAGATTGTACCAGCTTCCCACACACACTTTAAACCTCAATCATGTTTTTCCCCACAGAATTGTGAATTTAATAGAAACCACACTGTGCACATCCATGAGGTGATTTAGTTAAGAAGTTTTATAGCGGTTTAAAGATACCCACAAATTTCAGTAAACAATTATAGACACTTGCAGTTTAAAGAAAGAAAAGAAAAAAGTGAAAATTCTAGCAGAGAATCTCTTAAATTTTTATTTCATCTATTCTCCTGCAAGACAGAATTTCTCATTTTATACTGCTTAACTGAGAAACTCAGTGAGAATATACTGGTTATAGTACAGCCAAAACAACAGTATTGTGTAGCTATATGCTACCTCTCCCCTAAGAAACAGTGAAGAACAAAAGAAATGAATTTAAACCCAATCAAACCTTGTACAGCAATCATGATCAAAAAGTTACTATTAGCACAGCTATAATACTTGAGACAAAATTTTAACAACATTTGCTTTCTCCATCTGTCTTTTTTGAAGGCTTAATTCATCAGTGAGTCAGATTTTGGACAGATTTTGATGTGGTGCCATTTAAAAAGAAAAGAGAAATAAGAAGGAAGATTTTATGAAATAAATTCTGCCACAATCCAAGGTAGATCTGGAATATGACAACAAATTCATGTCAAATAACAGTCTGTCTGATGTTTAGATTGTCAAGGCTTATTTAGGAGATGTGAAGAAAAAATAATTAAGCTTTCCAAACAGTCTTAAGGAACTTAGATTCTAGTGCATGTAACACAAGCAAATTGATAGATGCATTAATTTAATGAAACAACTCTTTGTTTACCTATTGCTGCTATGTTCAGAGGAGCAATCATACGCTGGTAGCAGATCTGTGTCGTCAGAGTACTACTGTAATGTTTTTTTTTCATGTACAAAAGCAATGAATGGCAGCAACAGGGCCAACTGGGAGGGTTTTTACTCGTTATTTACCTTCATGATCAGTGTTATACACATTCTTCTCTCTACCAGAACTAAGAAGAAATAAAACCCCCAACATTTCAAAGAGCAGGATGGAGCAGACAGCATTTTGGTGAGTGGATCTCCTGCAGAGAGACCAAGTTCATAAGGTGGTACAAGTGCGCTGACAACACATTCTCTTTACAAAAGAAAAGAGATTTATTAGTCTCTCTATTAGCGCCTACCCAAACAATGCTTTTCTAACAAGCTGCCAAAACATGCCAAATTAAATCCAAAACTTCTTGTGCAGTGACCTCATTACTTCTCACAAATGGGACTGTCGAAGAAAAATCCTATGCTAATGTATTTTATAATAGTTACCAGTCAGTCATCATCCTTCTAATACATCTGGTTTGAGAAGTCAGACAAAGCATCTTGACAAAATGCTGCTCTTAACCAGAAGAAAATAATGGAAACTTAACAATTTCTTTTAGAGATTTATTAGGCCTGGGATGGAACTGCTGGACAGAGGAGCACCAGGCATTGACACACAGCTTTGGCAGACCCAGATAGAGCCACCAAGATGCCCTGTTCAAGGACATGAGCTTTAATTAGCAAATTACTGTTTATTTTCAAATTATCCTGAGTGTGGCAATGCAGCAAAGCAAGCCAACCCAACTGCCAAGTGCCAGAGATTCACCCTCCTCTCCTTCCTCCCGGCACACACTCCCTCCTTTTTTTGCACAGCCCAGGCACTATCCTGGCCCTGAGCTGAGCCATTTCAGTGCATTAAACCAGGAAACTAAACCTCCTAGTTTAAATCTCCTCCTACAAAAAACCAAAAAGGAAAGTCTCCCACCCATTCAGTGAAACTCTGCTAAGTTTCACCAAAATTAGCAAGGCACTGTACTGACCAACAGGGAAAGCTGGGCTTGCCACGAGTAACAGAAAACTGCCCAAAATTAAGGAAACCATTTCTCCTATCTCCCTTACTCTGACTCAGATTTGTAACACCAGCAAAATGCCACATAACAACGATGCAATTGATGCATGCTGTATTTTGCATCACAGAAAGCATAAAAAGCGTAAGAAAATCTCAGATGCGTAAAATACCACTCTGGCATTCAAAAGACATTAAATACATATATATACATCTATACGTAACATAGACATCCTCACTGAATTTTGTTAGTAATTAGTTGTTCATCTGAAAACATTACGCAATTCATAACAATATATAAAGTATATTGGTAAAGCTGACAGATATTATCACCTCAGTAGAGATAGCATATTTAATCTTCATTTCATAAATCTATGACAGAGCTATGAAGCCCACCACTTACTCTCAGCACTCTGGAACGAACTGTCCCTCTACAGAATTATGTTTTGCCTGTTTACCTTCTCCTACTGATTTAGTTTGCCTAGTATTTTTCCCATTTCCTTTCTTCCAAATACATTGTAACGTGTCTAGCACACTGTAGTTTTTTAAACACTTAGGTAGTCAATGCACATATATAATCCAGTTTTCAAAGTCATAACGTGCCTTGAGGGATGTGAAAGGCGTTAGGAAAAATAAATAAGGCAGCAAGAGTTTTCAGTTCAGCCAACCAGTCTAAAGTTATATTTTTCTAAGTACTTGTACGTACAGGCTTTTAAGTATGTGTTAAAAGCACAGAAACAATAAAGAATTTGTAGTTTTTCTGTAAGCCGTGAAAACCTCTGCAGCTCCCTGGTGTACATGCAGAATGTAAAGGATGAGGAAGAAAGACGGTCACCTTCTTACTACTAACTGGATCTGGGTGTTCAGCCTACTTAAGCTCTTCAATAACAACTTGCTTCAGTGGCTAAACCAAACCCAGTATTTAACAATCTCAACAAAATTACAACAAAAACTTGCTGAAATCACTGGCAGAGAAAAGACAAAAATTACCTGAAAGTTAGAGACTATATAAATTATTCTTTAAACCCTGGTCATTAGGATATTGCCAGCACTCTTCAGATATAAAAGGCAGACATTTGTTCAATTTGAGTCCTGCTCTAGATGGTTATAAAACCAAACAATAGTGGGTTTACTGCTTTTTCTGGGTTTGTATCTCAGGGACAATCTTCTGAAAGACACAACTGTCTTGTAAGTGAAACATCTCCAAAACAACCCAAAACAGTTGCAGGAAACAAGGAGGGATGAAGGAGAAAGACAAGCTTAGATGTTTAAAATATTGCCATTACTAAAGATATCAAGGTAAAAACTGAAGGGATGAATTGAAGGTATGCTCAGTGCTCAAAGCACATTTCTGCAATACAAGATAACAATTTGTCAGAGAACATCTTCCCTTTATCTCCCTCTGAGGGTTGTAAGATTATTAATCTTCAGAGCACAAAACACTGCAAAACTACAATTCCCGATGTACCCTGCAGCTCATTCAATTACGACAAGTACATGAGTCCTTGCTAAGAGGAGGTGGATTCGTTTTAAGAAAACATAAACCTAGCTCTGCTACGCAGTCCCCAGCTTGTAGAGGCTGGGAATGTACTTTTCCAATGCTCTAGTCCTCTTGCAGAAAAAGGGAAAGGCACCAAACAATTTCTTGGTTTCCTGTGAAAGAACAATTTCAAGGTGATACTGCAAATACATAACTGGCTTTGGAATGGATGATAGCAGTGCATTCAACACAACCATATGAAACAGCACCCTCAGAGCAAAAGGGTGTTACTGGGTTTCCACTATACTCCAAAATCCTTCAGTTGACCAACAGAAGAAAGAAAAACTCAAGCTCAAGTAATGAAGGAACACCTGCAAGCAGGAACGAAACTTCCTGGTGTAGCTCAGAAGATAGGACCAAACTGGGACAAACCCACATTTCTTCCCTCCAAATTAACAACCATACCCATGGGTCCAGCACTTTGGAACCATGTAGCAGCTTTTACAGGCAGGGAATTGCCAGGCTGCTGTAAAAGCAAGCATGTACATAGTACACACAAACATGCACACATATGGGTGACACCATGGAGACACATGCACCCTTTCCAAACCTGAGGTCTTAGCTACCACCTGGTTTCATAAAACACATTACAGTTATGACTAACAGTGCAACTTCAGTTGAAACATCCCTGGTGCGTGGTTTTTCCAGAAATTTAAATGGGGGGAAAAAAAGAGTGCTATACCTGGGACAAAACATTTTACCCCAACCATATGGTTTGGTTGAGCTTCGTAACCACAGCTCTGTCTCACTGCCTGCCTCCTCAATCCCACTCCCCAAGTTCAGGCAAGTGAAGGAGGGCACTGTTGGAGGGAGCAGAGGGACACCCGTGTCACGTAAGCGTAAGAGACTTTGGCAACGCCAACCTGCTACTAAAGCCTCCATGGTGTCCAGCAGCACTAGAGAAGATGCACTTAGTCACAAATTAAATCGAAGATCCCCCCAGCGTAAGCTACAAAAACGCACAAACCACCATGTAAATCTAATTACATTTATTGCATCCACCACTTCAGCAGCAGAAATAAAAATCACCGCATCATGCAGAAGACCACCATCACTATCTGAAGAAGTAAACGAGAAGATGGCTTGGGAGGCACACCAAGGAAGCACCTGGCACCCCACAGAGAGGACATGGGGTCTCACCTGGAGGGCAGCCAACAGAGGTTTGCCCCACCAGAACCCCCGTGGGTCAAAACAAGGTAGATAAACTCCACCTCACAGGAGCTACAAACATTTGGAATTTGGTGCCTGTGCCAGCACGCATCCCGTTTCTCATTACAGAATTAACCAGCAAGGAGGGGCAGATGACATGCACCCAATTTACTGCCTGGTACTGCAAGACCATTAATTTATCTTACAGCTATTTTATTGGCACAACCCCCACTCTCTAATGGCACTCTTTTCCTGACTATGAGAAATTATTGGGCAGTTTGTGCTAACTGCTTTCCTGTCATGTTTCACTTCCAAACACCATCTTCTGTCAGTTTATTCCCATTCAACCCAAAGTGACTGTCAATGTGAATACAGATGATCTGTTCATTTTTATAATTCTCTCATTTTGAGAGTAGTTTCTACCTCCCCTACTCCTTCAACTTAAAAGGCTAAAAACCCAAGGAAAAAAAAAAAATAAACAAATTAACCACAACCAAACTGCTACTAAAGTAAACCTCAGCCTTACAGAAAATATATTCTGCACTTGTCATTGACATGTTTAGATTTTGCTTTGAGAAAAGAGATTTGTGGAAAATTGAAAAAAAAAAAACCACCAAAAAACAAAACACCAAAGGAAAACAAAACAGACACCAACCTCAAATCCACACCACCCCCCTCCCCAGTGTTTCATCTGTCTAGAAACATTTTACACCGTAAATAGGCACACTATGTTTTTCTATTCCTGCTTATTCTACCACATTTTAGCATTTAACCAAAAGAAAAGGCCCTTCTTGACATGCTGAATCCTCACCTCCCAGCACCCACAAACTTGCATCTGCACTGGGAACACTCTCAAAAGGCAGCAAAACCCAGTAAAGAATGGGGGGAGGCACGGGAGGGTTAAAAAGAAAATAAGGAATCCCTGGAAATGGTCCTGCGCCGCAATTATGTAACTCGATATCAAAGGTGCGAAAGCTAGAATGAAAATATTTGATGTGACAGCTCTTCACCTCAGTTGTAGCATGCCCTATCTAAATAGCAAGAGAGCAGATGGTAATTTTCAAGCACATTTAGACCGGAATGCAAATGATACTTAAAAATAAATACATAAATAAACAAATAACAGCACACATGGAATAAATAAAGCGAAGTGTGTGTAGGGGGAGAGAATGTCTTACGAGGCTAACCAACATAGCTGGGGAAAAAAAAAAAACACCACCACACACACAAATTTACAGTCGCACAAGCTCTTCCTCAGATCTGACATTTACAATTTATTTCTAAGCTAAACCACCAAATTGTGGAGCAATACAAAGATGCAGGCACTTGTCCTGGCTAAAGCTTTGAAGTTCATTGGTATTAAATGTACAGCCCACTAAGCTGTGAAAACTGTCTTTTCAAATGAAGCAGCTTTTGAATACTTGTTTTGAAAATTTTAAGTGAATAAGCAGGCCACATAAAATTTGTTCAATCACTCATCACACCTAGAGTGTTTATGAAACATCACATACAACCTCAAACTCCAAATTATTTTGATTATAAGAAGCAATAAAACGTTTTAATAAAGACTGTTTTCAAAATGCTGCTTGCTCCACAGATAATTCTGCATAGTTTTCCAACTGTCCAATCAAATAAATCAGTATTTGGAGTCATGGCAGAGGTGGATTTGTGAGCTATACATGGTCTGTATTTAATTGTCATAGCAAATCCCACATCTAAAGCATCACTACAGCTGACAGAGCCAAGAACAGAGCCATTACTAAGAGTGGTGCCCTACCACTGCTCAGGAATCCATGCTGTCAGGATGTTTCCGGATCTAGAAATAGATATACCACCATATATATGTATGTGGGTATATATATATCTATGCACAGGTGTGGGTGTGTATATATATACATATATATATATATATATATATATATATCTGTGTGTGTATATACTATGTCAAAGAAAAAAATTTGACAAAACTAGGACAAAATGAAGAGAAAGCACAGAAATAAAATACATGGTGAATTATCTACTAACTACCAAGTATGGCTGGTAGAAGGGGATGCCCACACTACCAAGTATGGCTGGTAGAAGGGGATGCCCACACACCTTTCCTCATTCTCCTCACGTATAGAGTAGGCCAAGATGTTTTTCTGCTGGTCATCTCTTCAGGATTGGTACCCATTCTAAAAGGTGACTAAATGACAACCTATCACTGACAGCTAAATCAAAACCACTATAAATTGAAAGCTTAAGTTGCTGTGTTCTCAAGGAAGAACAATTTGCCCTCTAAACTAAACAAAACTTCTAAAACTGCTTTTACATGTACTATTCCAACAAAGCTACACACATACACATGCCCACTCCAGTAGACTGATTTTCCACAGCTACAGTAACATACTATATCAGCAAATTGTTAAAAAAACCCCATAGAATTAATAGCGCCTACATACACCACCAAGCACTCTTACCTCAATAATCCTGATGTCAATTATTGCAAAGCCTTGATGCTGCATCCAGAGCAACAGCACCCAAAATTAACAATTCCCTCTGCCTGCACAGCTATGTATCCCGACAATGCCCCTGTCAGTTCCTGTCATAGTCACTGCAACGTTCCTCTCTGCTGCAGTCACACCAGCTTTGTTAGTCCACTGTCCCACACTTCTCCAAACACCTACTTGACTCTTTGCATAGGCCATATCATCCATTGTGCATATCTGCTGGTTTCTGCTCCCCCTGCTCATCCTCATTTTTCTAAATGATTTCCCTTCTCATCTCAAGACCTTCTCCTAAGATGCTACCATCTTAAGCATAAATTCACGTTAAATACAGCAGACTCTCACCACTATGAAAATTAACCTAGAATCCGCACGCAGGGCAGTTTCTCATGGTGGCAACAAGGCACATTTTGACCTGATGTTGAAAAGCAAAGACATCAAGACCAGACTTTATTAAGTGGGAGAGGAGGGAGAGTGTCAAAGTGCCAAGATAAAAGCAACTAATTGCCACATTTACAGCACAAGTGTTTCCACCTGATGTGTAAAAGCACATTTGTTCAAAGCATGCTGGAACTCCAGCACATTTAAAACTTGGATTTCAGTTCCATATTTTGCAAGAACTCCATTTCTGATCAACAAACATTATTTGGATAAAGCGCTACTAATATGCAGCACCAGGTAGGTATTTTATCATTTATAAGTATCATGCATTTTATAATAAATTAGCATAACAGTTCAGCAGCAGAGTCAAAATTTGTACCCAAGCACCCTAATTATCAGGATTCTTTCTCTATTCCAACTCTAACGTGTTATCTCATTTGCCCATTAGTATGTAGCAGACATGCATTACTGAAAGCTCACACAACTGAAATTATCATAAATATATAACTACAGTCACATTTTTATTAGGCTTACAGAAATTTGAAAGAAAACTGAACTATTTAAAGCAAAACTTACATATAAAATTGTAATAAACTGTGAATTAAGTTTAATTTATTCTCAAAAATACCCCAAAAAGGTCTAAAGTGAAGATCTGAATTTCATAAAAAAATTAGTAATAGCTGTCTACCCCTTGTCTAGAAGAACTAGAGGTTATTATCTGAAATAACAGGAGTATATTGTAACATAGCTCCCAGGCATTAAAAAATATAAAGCCATTTTTTAGCTATTAATAGAGCCAGACTAAACTGATATGATTAAGTGACAGTTTAATCTACTGTATAGTTTTATGAATTTGTTTAACTTGCTTCCTTGTGGAAAGTAAACTCTTAATCAAACAGCATTAAAACCCTTAATCCCAAAGCACGCCAAGACAGAGAAGAACAGATACAGAGGAGTGCTTAGGATGTATACCTTGCATGCATTCTCACATGGAAACTGGGTAAGGTAAGCTTTTCTTTATTTGTATGTTTTTGATTTCTCAATAAGCAGTGAGAATCAAGACAGACAGCTAACCACTATAAAATGAAAAAAAGTTCTCCAAAAGTCCCTCATACAAACACAGTAAACCCTTGCAAGTCCACTCCTGACCTGTCCTCTTAGAAACTCTGCATGATTACAGTGGGGCAGGTTCGGGAAAGAGAAAAGAACAGCTCAAAGAAGGAACTTCAGAGTTTAAATGGGCTTTATGAAACTGGATCAAGTCAAAATCAGGAGGAAAATTTGTGTCTACCCCATTCCCTGAGTATCCTGTTCAGACATCTTCCCTATGAGCTACAGTTGGTTAGTGCTTCCCGCAGCCATGCCTTCCAATGCTGTGGAGACCATGGCAGCCCACAGACCAGCCTGCCAGTTTTTTTCTGGAGGATGTAGGTAATAGTCCTGCTCATGATTCCAAGCAGAAGACAAAATAGCACGTCTGTATCTTCTGAACTCTTACAGTTTACACATGGCTTTTTTGAGAAGAAAGAATGTCTTCCACCTCCAGAAGGTGTTTTCACATCCCTACACGCATTTTAAATTGCTTGCCTGGTGCCAAACAATGTCAGGCATGCAGAATCCATCTCCACAAAAAAAAAAAAAAACACTCCATTTTGCAAAATTAAGAACTACATTATGTTATTTTTAGTAATTAAAGTTCCCAGTTTCCAAAAGTATAACAATGTGCTACAGGTTTAATAAACTGACCACATTGTTGGAACATGAGATTCATCTGACAAAGAAAAGTAAATACTCCGGAATAACGCAGAGGGAAAGTGATTTCACATTCATGCCACTCAATACTTCAAAGACCAAGGTATTTTCCAGATCTTTTGGGGTTATTTTGATTGTTTCAAGATATTCTGCCATGTCTGATGGAGACAGCAAGCCTTACATGGCAACCATACACACAATTCTTCAGTCAGCGTGCTTTCCTTGTCTGTGAAAGTACAGCCCATGCTGTACTTGACTTCTTTAAAATTCCTGTTCCACATATTCAGTTATACACAGATTCAGGCCAAGACACCCACATAACATCCTTTTAACCTAAAAGGTTATTCTGTTTGTGGGAATTGTTACAAACAACCACTCCAGTTCACTACAGCCATCCTAATTCTTTATTTGAGCTCTATCTCCACTAGCCATTTTGAGGCACCAGAAACGGGATCCAGTTTTCCAGTATCACTTTCTTTTACTAAGCCAAATATCATATTAAAGCTTTTAAACTGCAGGATTGCACAAGGAACTTGCACTCAACTGATTATCTACCATGACCTCCAAAGCCGCCTTTGTCACTGCTTTTCCAGAAGAAAGCAATATCCCGTAAGTGAGACATGCATTTTGGTTCCTAGAACACAGTGGATTTACTCAAAGTACTGTACATTACTGTGACCTTACCTTCACTTAAATTAGCAAGCCTGAAAACCTAGTATGAATAATATATTTTAATCTTGTGTTGCATTCATTATTTTTTTGTTATTATTTTTAAGAAAGGTTTAGTCTCACTGACTGGTAACTATTTTGTTCTGTCTTATTATTAGCTCTAGTTTTCACACTACACTTGGCAAGTCTTTTTGCTAACAAAAAAAAAAAACCTATTTAAATGTCCACAGACACTTATTTAAGCAATTATGTACTTAAACAAGTATTTATTCAGTTCTGAAATTTAACATGCTTATTACATTGGAAAAATGGTAAGCAGAACATTTTATTCTTACCAGATCATTTTTTCAATTCATGATTAGTGCTCATTTACAGTTGAAGGAATTTGACTGCTTTTAAAACGGGTCTTCATTAGCTAAAGAAACCACTTTAAAAAAAACTTGATTCACATTCAAAACATGCGTGTTAAACAAAACAAGAAATAGCTTCAAGAAGTCAAGTTTCTAGTTCTAAGTTCTGACAGATGCTGGAGACAGAAACAGCAGGAGAGAATTAAATTCTTCCTCAATTATCCGTTTAGCAAAAAAAAAAACCAACAAATCCTCCTGATTTAGCTTATGACCACTCCCATCTTTGTGTTGCTATCCCTCTGAAAGTAACAGACACGTGTATATGTATGTGACAGTGACAGATTTTACGTTGCTGCTTATTTGAGCTCAATTTTTTTCCTGCATACAACATAGTTAAAATCAAGCTATGGCACTTTTGTGACCAGTTCTTCATCTGCCTTTGAACTGCTCAGTGTCTGATATACTGCTTTTACAGACAAATTGTCACCAGCATTTACACACACACAGTTTTTAACAGAAATTCGTAAAAGCTTCAATTTCAGCAGCAGAAGATGTTCAGTCCCTGCTCCTCCCACTCTCATCACTGTAAGTAACATCTCAAAGGACTGGTCATCCTGCTTCTACTTTATTTCAGCAGTATCTAGCAAGTACTAGCTGGTACCCTCATCTCCTGCCTTCTTTGCCAGGACAGTAACTCAGAAATATTTAATATCACTTGCTTTTGAGTACTCAGTGATTCAGAAACACATAATATCGCTCTTGATATAGAGTACCACTTTCCCTCCCCTTCTACCCATTCAATTCTCTCTACATAGGTTATAACCATTTATTTTAACATTCCAATCCTGTGAGCCTTCCCACTAGATTTCAAGTAATATCAAGTAGATGAAATTTGTAACTGTAAATGAGAAATCTTAGCTCCTCTTGTTTATTATTACCCTGGCTGCCAGCTTTAGAGTACAGGCAATTAAAATGTGGGGATATCCTTCCCATCACGTCTGCATACCTTGATCACTTCTGCTCACAAAACCATGACTTAAGTATGTTCCCGTAATCTCACCCTCCATCCCCATTGCCCCAGTTCAGTGCTCTTCTACCCGCCCAAGCTGAAGTACCTACCCCACAACAAATTGCTTCTCAAGCTACTAGAGAGAGCCCAGCCAAATAACAGGCTCCCTTCCCAGTGGTACTGTAGAGCGTCCAAAGGCATGACAGGAAGTCAAGTCCAGTCAATGACACTAAACCACAGTGGCCAGCCATGTACCAGCACAAGCTTCATTCGGGATAAAGATTATGAACACGGGGTTTTGTTTTGTGTTTGGTTGGCTGTGGGTTTTCTTGTTCCTTTTTTTGGCAGGATTTGCATTTGCACACTTATTTTCACATGGCAAGCCTTTTCTCAATCGTTATCAAAACATACCTCCACTCCTGCATCAAAATGCATTACATACAATACAGGCCCATATTTTTTCCAGGATCCTACTGTCATTATGTTTACCTCGGCTGTCTCACAAGCAGAAGGAAGACCTTTGAGACATCATCTCAAAATGACTGCAGTTTTCCACTGAGTAACTCCACGAAGGGACAGGTCGCTCGCTGCAGGAAGGGCTGGTAGCCTCTCCTGTTGCCCATGAAAGGCCGAATAGAAAGTCTCCTGTGCCTCCAGCTGGAAACTGCAGCCAGAACAGCAAAACTAACATGAATAGCACAACCTTAGGCAAAGTTCACTAAAAATCATGTAAACCAATGAGAGAGCTAAGGGCTAGAGGTGACCTTCCTGAACATAAACAGGATTTCAAAGGGATACGGCAATACAGTTTCTTTACCCAGAAGGGAGAGTAAACAGAAAACCAACAAAGCATCCATAACACCTCTATTCAGAACAAGTTTCAGGCTTCCATTTTTTTTCCATGAGCAAATATAGTGTAACTAACAATATTAACATAGCAATAAGGGCACACATATACCTCAGTTGACATATATTTGCAAGGCTCATTTCACCTGCGGCTAAACAGAGAAAGTTGCCCCAAGACAGGGAATCTTTAGGAAGAAAAGACAAGAAAAATCACCCAAGGCAACTGAATACAAATATACTGCTGTATGTTTGCTCCAATAACTGCTCCACTGACTTCAACCACAGGAAAAATTACGGGACAAGAGTGAATTCGCATCTTTTCAAGGGACTCTATCACTCAATTCATTCTGCCTTTTTCTGCACAACTGGGATTTTCACAGCATATCACATTCCAATGTCTGAATATCTCAATTTCCAAAACAAGATGTTAACAGCGTAGATAAAGAACTCCAGCAAACTGCACAAAAACAAGACTCTACTTCTCTCAACCCCTGTTCAAATATCAGCTACAATCTATAGACAAGCATACAAAACTAACAAAGAAAGGCGTATCTTTAAGGAAAATATTAAGTCTTAGTATTCTTATTGCATCCTCCAGGTGAGCCATTCACAGTATTTGTTTTCAATCTACCACATGCATTACTAGATGAACAGTACTATTAACACAAGAAAACAAATATTGCTTTGCAAAACCAAAGACAGTGTAGCAATAAAAATGCATAGCTTTAGTTAGATTCTCTGTAAAAATATCTCCAGGCTAATCACAAACTGTAATAGCATCCTCAATATTTTCAACTGCTATTGTCTTCTGGGGGGGGGGGGGGGGGGGGGACA